>CAUYPK010013037.1:0-18111 GCA_963574355.1 Loris lydekkerianus
GCAAACTAGTACAACCTTTCTGGAAGGAAGTATGGAGAAACCTCAAAGCACTCAAGCTAGACCTCCCATTTGATCCTGCGATCCCATTACTGGGCATCTACCCAGAAGGAAAAAAATCCTTTTATCATAAGGACACTTGTAATAGACTTTTTATTGTAGCTCAATTTACAATCGCCAAAATGTGGAAACAGCCTAAATGCCCACCAACCCAGGAATGGATTAACAAGCTGTGATATATGTATACCATGGAATACTATTCAGCTATGAAAAAAATGGAGACTTTACATGCTTCATATTAACCTGAATGGAAGTGGAAGACATTATTCTTAGTAAAGCATCACAAGAATGGAGAAGCATGAAACCCATGTACTCAATTTTGATATGAGGACAATTAATGACAATTAAGGTTATGGGGGGGGGGAGGAAAAGCAGAGAGAGGGAAGGAGAGAAAGGGGCAGGGCCTTGGTGTATGCCACACTTTCTGGGGGCAAGACATGATTGCAAGAAGGACTTAACCTAACGATTGCAATCAGTGTAACCTAGCTTATTGTACCCTCAATGACTCCCCACCAATAAAACAATAAAATAAAATAATAAAAAAAAAAAAAAGACAACTGTAGGCCGGGCATGGTGTCTCATGCCTGTAATCCCAGCACTTGGGAGGCTGAGGTAGGTGGATTTCCTGAACTCACAGGTTTGAGACCAGCCTGAGCTAGAACCAAGACCCTGCCTCTAAAAAATAGCCAGGCATGGGGCGGGCACCTGTAGTCCCAGCTACCTGGGAGGCTGAGGCAAGAGAATCACTTGAGTCCAAGAGTTTGAGGTTGCTGTGAGCTATGACACCATGGTACTCTACTACCAAGAGTGACATAGTGAGACTCTGTCTCAAAAAAAAAAGACAAATGTATTCTTAATGGTGATAGAAAACTCATAATTCTTTCTGTTAAGAGCTGAATCCTATTTCCCTAAGATTCATATGTTGAAGCCTTAACCCACAATGTGACTGTATTTAGAGATAGGGCCTTTGAAGGAGGTAATTAAGCTTAAATGAAGATGTAAGAGTGAGACCCTAATCTAATAGGTCTGATGTCCTTATAAGATGAGGAAGAGACATCAGAGATCTCTCTCTCTCCCTTCCCTGAGCACAGAGAAAGGTCGTATGAGAACACAGTGAGAGGGAAGTCCTTTGCAAGCCAGTGAGAGAGCCCTCCCAAAGAAGCAAGTTGTTCACACCTTGATATTGGACTTCTAGCCTCCAGAACATTTCTGTTGTTCAAGCCATTCAGGCTGTGATATTTTGTTATGGCAGCCCAAACATACTAACATACCCTCCTTAGACGTTTTACCACTCCTGCTGCCAGTGTACAGAAGTGCCACTTTACCCTGTCCCTCACGGAATTGTTGTCTTTTTTTGTTTTTACTAGTCTGACAGGTGGAAAACATATTACAGCCTTGTTGTTTAAATGCATCTATCTTATGAAATTGAGTATGATTTTATATGTTAATGAATGCTTGTATTTAAAAGTAAACAAATCTAGATAGATAATGTGCTAAGAACTTTATCTTTGCAACAAATCATGTGAGTTGAGTACCACTATGCCTATTTTACATTTTACAGATGAGGAAACTGAGGCATGGAGAAGTTAAGTGAACTTGACAAAGATCAGAAGTTAAGAAAAATGACCTTGGATTCAGACTACCCCAGGTTGACTCACAACTCCACCAGAATTATTAGCAATTATAAGCAATGTAGCCTTGGGAAAGTAATTTAAACCCTCTGTGCCTCAGTTTCCTGTCTTATTTAATGAAAATAACACTAGTAGTTATTGTACACTGTGATTTTGGCATTGGCAATACCAGTTTTAAGTAGGGAAGCCATGGTTTGAATCCAGATTTTTCTGATAAACCATAGATGCTCTTAAACACTTAAGCTATTTCCCCTAGTGGGAATGTGGGATTAGAAAGCATTTTATATATGCTGAGTGAGTGCTATGCCGTTCCTCATTTTTGCAGGCTTTTAGAAAGTACACCAGCTCTACCCATTGTTGCAAACACACAACCACATAACAATGGTCCCCAAGCCTAAGCAAGTCTCCACTCGCTTAGTCACCACTGTTTGTAAATTCTGGAATATGAAACTAGTCAGGGTAAATACTGCCAAGGAAACATAAAAACTATCTAATCCTTCAAGGGTTTCAGATTATTCCCATTGAAATAACACAGACAGTACAGAATTAGATTTCAGAAAGATGCATATGAAATAGGGTTTTTTAAAAATCTTTTGTATCTACACATAAATACATTGCCTCAGTTCATTTTTTTGAATACATCTGCCTCTTCTCACAGAATAGCCTCTCAGCCTGTTAAACAACCAATTCATGTTTATTGAGCACCTGTGCTCGATACTATGTGTCTGTTACCCCAAATATAGCAATGAACAAAGGTGACACATTCTCCATCCACATAGAATTTAAAACCTAGTGCAGCACTATCCAACAGAAATGTATACAATGGTTAAAGTGGTCAATACCTTTACTGCCCAGTGTGGTAGCCTCTAGCTGCATGCGGCTATTAAGCATTTGAAATATGGCCAGTGTTACTAAGAAATTGAGTTTTTAATTTTAGTCACTTTTAGTTAATTTAAATTTAAATTTAAATTAGGCAGTGCGGCCGTAATGGATCAACTTAGATTTTGTGCACATTTACAAGAGTTGAGAAGCAGCACCTCTGAGAACACATATTCACTCAATACTGGGGAAATGAATTGCTGTATCCTTTGCCCTGGAAGAGTTACCAGCAGCTCAGTTTATTGCCTTCTACCAGGCTAGAACTAGCTCAATCCTGCCCAGCAACCCCTTTATCCGTGGTGCAGAGGTTGCCATTCATCACCTTCCCCAGATCACCTGTGTGTCATTTGGCCCAAAGTGATTTCAAATTAAGGGTTGATGTTTAAAATCCAAGTGATTTTCGATTTTATACTTCCTTAGAAAATTCAAAAGTCCTGATACATTTCCCTTTGTTGTTCTGGTCTGTCAGAGGGGACCTGCACACTCCAGGCTGATGAAGGGGCCATCAGCCGCCTATGCTCACTCGCCCATTCTCAGCTGCCTGCCTGGCCACGGGAGCCCCGGGAGCATCCAGTCACCCCTAGAGTAGCTTTGGTGCAGCAATCCCAGATGCCTGTGCACCTGCAGGCATCACATGCCAGTCACACCCTGCACACCCTCTGTGCCTTTGCTAATGCTGTTCCTCTTACCTGGAATGCCTTTCTCCGCTGAGTGAAACTCCACTACTTTTTTGAGAGCCAGCTGAAAGAGTTCTCCACAAAGCCACCTGGGTCTCCCCAGGCAGAGGGAGCTGCTTGCCCTTTAGAACACACTTAGTGCCTCACACACGGTGCTGTCGCAATTCACTTCCTCACCCCTGGGATCCAGACAACGATTTTATGATTGGAAGTACCAGCGTCTTATTTACCCTGGTATCCCCGAGTCCTAGCTTGGGGACTAAAGAATGTGTTTTGAAATCTCAATTTCTTACATGGCCTTTTCCATGTAAGAATGGAGAAACCATGAAGAGATTTATTTGGCTGCCTCCTAGGAAGGAAGTTTCTCTGCCATGCAGTTTCTGCTTCTCTGCTCTCCTCCTCCCCTTTACCTGTCCACCCTCAGCATGTCAGTTAACCCTCCTGTTTGCTCCACGAGGAATCACAGAGAACCTCCAACAGTTCTATAGTTACCTAAGCCAACCACGTAGGGGTCATTTTAGTCTTTTCTTCTCCTATACGTCCACATCCTGTAGGACCTAACCTTTTCGACGTCAAGGACTGGTTTCATGGAGATAATTTTTCCATGGATTGTGGGGGGGGGGATGGGTTGGGGATGTTTCACGTACATTATATCCCCACCTCAGATCACCAGGCATTAGATTCCTGTAAGGAGCCTGCAACCTAAATCCCTCACATGTACAGTTTACAGTAGGCTCCGTGCTCCTATCAGAATCTAATGCCTCTGCTGATCTGTTTTTTGTTTTGTTTTGTTTTGTTTTCTGTTTTTTTTTTTTTTTTTTTCTTGAGACTGAGCCTCAAGCTGTTGCCCCTGGGTAGAGTCCATGTGTCATAGCTCACAGCAACCTCCAATTCTTGGGCTCAAGTGATCCTCTTGCCTCAGATTTTTTTCTGTTTTGAGACAGGGTCTCACTTTTGCTCAGGGTGGTCTCAAACTCATGAGCTCAAGCTATCCACCTGCCTGAGCCCCCCTGAGTGCTAGGAATACAGGCGTGAGCCACAGTGTCTGGCACCTCTGCTGATCTGACAGGAGGGTGAGCTCATGTGGTAATGCGAGCAATGGGAGTGGCTATAAATGCACATGAAACTTGGCTGGCTTGCTCACTGCTCACTTCCTGCTAACAGGTCACCAAGAGTACTGGTCTGTAGCCTGGGATTTAGGAACCACAGCTGTAGGGAATAAAACTTGTCACCTTTGTCACCTTATTCTTTCTCACTCTCCTACCAAAGAAAAGACCTTGTGTTTTTTTTAGACAGAGTCTCACTCTGTTGCCCAGGCTAGAATGCAGTGGCATCATCACAGCTCACAGCAACATCAAACTCCTGGGCTCAAGCGATCCTCCTGCCTCAAGCTCCTGAGTAGCTACAAGTGAGTGCCCCACAGCTGGCTAATTTTTCTAATTTTTTGTGGAGACAGTCTCACTGTTGCTCAGGCTGCTCTCGAATGCCTGGCCTCAAGCATTCTTTCCACCTCGGCCCTCAAAGTGTTAGGAACACAGGCAGAAGCCAGCACACTCTTATTTCTATTCCTCATCACAGGCCCACTATTTCAACAGTCTCCACCTAATTCCTTGCCTGTTCTTCACCACCCTGATGCATCCTTCACTGTGACCCATCCTCCACTTTCTAACACATCTGTAACACTTCCAGAACGCCCCATTACCCTCAGGATAAATTCTTCTCTTAGTGTGGCCGAGAAGGCCACTCCTCAGCTTCTCAGTTACTTTTCTCCAGCCCCACTGGCCTCCTTACCATGTCTCAAAACTTTGCATGCGCCATTCCCCCTGCCTGAAATGCCATTCCACAGCGCTTCTGGTGGCTGACTCTTCCGCTGTTCAGGACTCAGCTCAAATGTCATCAGAGAGGCCTTTCCTGATCCCTCAACCTAAAGTCGCTCCCCACCTAAACTTGTCAACACACACCACCCCATAGTGATATGTGATATTCTCTTATCAAAATCAAGAATATTCAGTTTGTCTGTTACATGTTTCTCCACTAACATTGGAGCACGACAAAGGTGGGAACCTTTCTGTAGCTCTAAGCCCTCATTGGTACAGTGCCTGGCACACAGCTGGCACTCAACCAGTGTGGGTTTGACTACCCAAAGATGACTGACTCTGTGAATGCAGGCATGAACAAGTGAATAAGTGAACAGATAGATAAAGCAACATATATAAAAAGCAAGAATCTATTCTAATTTATGCGTTCATGAAGAAATGGTTCCAAAATTGGTTTCGTGTTCCATCCAAAAGTAACACTCATTCTAAAGTAGGTATTTGAAAAGAAGAAATCTCAAAGATATGAAGTGATGATAATACTTACAGATGAATAGTGTCAATAGTAGGTAGAGGTAACTGAGAGTTCAGTTAATGCTTATTTAAGTCTTATTTTTAGGTATGCTGTGTTTCCTAAAACCAGCGAAGGGATTAGTGACTTAAAACTGGTAGTGAGATTTGCTCAGGCAGACGTGCAACATAACAATTTATCATCGTGACAAGTGTGAGGAGTTCAAGGAAACTTGCTGATGCCTGCTTCCCTAAGCCAGCTCTCAAAAGGACATATTTTTTGTTAGGGAAATTGAATCCCCCATACAGATTCTTGTGTGTGTTAATATCTCTGTTGGGCTCAAGATTGGATATTTCTGTTGACAACTTGGTTATCTTTATTTGTAACTGTCCAATTTCAAACATGCTTCAAGGAAGACATATTGCCAGCTGTTTTGAGTTGTAATAGGACAATTTCATCATCACAATGTTTTTTCATATGCACACAATGGTGGAAGCATGGTCCACATAAACAAAAGCTCTTAAAAATATATAAATCTTGCTGGTATGCTGGGAATCCAGATCTCTCCAGGTTAAATCACATTCTCTTCAACACAGGAGCACAGATGGAAATTTATAGCATATTGTACTTTACTTCTTCAGTACTAATTAGTCTCAAACTCTGACACCAGCATAGAAAAAGCTTCCACTGGGTTTAAAAAGTCATGTGCAGGAGACATAAATTGAGAAAAATAAAGGTCTGAGTGAAGGCTGAGCACTCCACTTCCCTGGGGAAAGGCAGGACTATATACAAATAGACTTGTAACAGAGCAGCCAGGAAAGACTAATCACTGGGCCAGAAGAGGGGACGGCCAAGCATCCCACCAGGACAGTAGCGAGGGCTCAGAGCTCTTCCAATTACAGAGCTAAGCAGTGCTACTTCTCCCACTCTCAGAAAATGGCTCATTACAAATCACACAGTGGGTACACAGGAGGAGGGAAGCCATCGCTCTATTACGTCTCCGTTGGATACCTGGCTTGATAGTTTTGAATTTATGTCTCTATTCAAGCTGTGCCTTATTCCCTAAAGGACTTAAGACTATCTTGATTCTGCATGTAAACCATGCATGAAATTTCCTTATGAGAAAAGAAATTCAGACTTTATCACTACTTCAAACTAAGATGACTGTAGCTGGGGGGAGAACAGAGCTGAGCAGATGGGGCACAGACATAGGAAGGAGATTTTTCGCCATCTACCTCTTTATGTATTTGGTTTTAAAAGCATGTCAATATCATTTACTTTTTTAAAACATTAAAACTTTGAGTGTATACATATTTAATCCTTTCAGAATACTTTCTCCACATAAGCTTTTCTTAAACAAAAGCTCTAAAAAATTAAGAAAATGTGAATATTTCCTTGTCAGAGTGAACAATTCCTTCAGTTTTATAGTCAAACCTATTTAAGCTGAGCTGAGCATTCTTGCTGGAATTCTTCATTCTATAAACATTAAAATCCTAAATGAAGAGCCCATGGATTAACTAAGAGATTCTAGACCCTTTTAGCAAGTGGTGGATTACTAACAGGAACAAATCCTAAAATCATATTTAATTTTCTGTCTTAATTGATGGGATAATAAGCATTGACTCTACATACGATGGGTGTATTAGTTGTGTCACTGCAATTACATGGCATGTTTTATTCATGAGAGAGGCCTCAGACTGCTTCAGTGATCATCGGAACCAGTCTCTCCCTGTCCAACAAGCATCAGAGAGGCCTGCATAATGACAGTCATCAGTGGAAAATTAAAGATTCTCACTTTTTCCCCCATTACATTGCAAGATAATTAAAGCCCAGACCAATAAAATGTTGAACATCTTTATTCAGAAATTTAATTTCTACTCCATCAGATAGGCATTTCAAAGCTTCAGGCCATCTGCTGGCAACTTCGCTGAGTGGGCCAGTGTTAAAGCTATAGTCTCTCCAAGTGGTTTTGCCAGTGCCTGACCAGAGAGAGGAAATGGGCCTGGCAAGTGGACCCTCTAACATTATGTTGACAGGCTCAGGCCCAGTGACTGCTGGCTCTGGGTTACAAACACAAAAGAGCTGTTTCATTAAAAAATAGACAAACTACCATAAAAAGATTTTACATAGAATATGTAAGATGGAAGGGTTTGATTCTGTTATGTACTAACTATTTTTATGAAGCCTGACTCTCTATTCATCTGTGGGGGTGTGCTGGCCATCGGCCTAGGACTTTAATAGCAAGGCACCATCAAAAAGACAAGATCCCCCAAGTGCTGACCATTATGAGATGGCAACAGCACAGACATACAGAAAGGGGTCCACAGAATGTGGATATAAAACTTATTAGAGAGGGATGATAGATAAATAGGATGTATGGATGAGATAAGGAATTAACATGAAACCACTGGCACCAGTAGTGATGGAAATGCAGTGGAGAGCCATAAATATGGGCACTGTTATGAGCAAAGAAACATGATGGGATTGTCTACCCTGTGTGGTGACAGGTCAAAAAACATACTTCTGAGCATATTACCTAACCTCTTTGAGCCTATTCATAAATATAGGGTGAGTATTTAAATAAGCTAATGTTTCCAAAAATATGGAGAGACTTCTTCCAGGAAGATAGAGTAAACATATTTTCTTTCTTCCTCCTACTAAGTACAACAAACCCCGTGGGTATTATATATAAAGCAAACATAAGTCTAAAAGCTGAAGAAAAGAAGAAAAACTGCTAGGGACCTTGAGACTCAAAGTACTATGTGGCAGTGAGTTCCCTGAGGTTTCTGTTTGCCTCATATATCCCAGGCTAAATTCTGGGGAAGCCAGTCACACAAAGACTAGTGGGCACAGACACAAAGACTCCTAACAAAAGTTTGCTTTCTCTAACCAAAGGAGCAGGAAAGAGGCAGCCTAGAAAAAGAGAAAACTTTTAGAAAATAAGTATTCTCCTGTAGCTAAATACCATTGCAAATAATTATGCCCCAGCCCCCCACACCAGCATGGGTCAATGATGACCCTAGACTTCTACCCTCTCTGAGATGTAAGGAAAGCCCCCAGTAACCACATCAGAGTGCTGTCAAAGAAGACTAAGAAGGAGGCTGGGATTTCTTCCCTCCTCCAACTGCAGTGACAAGTCCTCCCTCCTGACAGGGGATCAGATGATACTGTCTGGGGACCCTGGATATCTATCCCTGCCTGGTACTAAGAGAGAACCCATCCTCATCCCTGCTTCGGTGATGTGAGAGAAAGCCTAATGGGTAGACAGGACTTCCACCACTACCCAGCAGTAATTAGGCCAACTCCACCAATGATGCCAGTGGGAGCCACTTAGGGAATAATATATTCCCTATATCTCCAACACAGGAAAATATCAATGGAGGCATACCAGGAGACCAGGACTCTCACTCTAAACCAGAAGTAACAAGGAGCAGCCCCGTAGACATCAGTGTAATTCAACTGGGGACTAAACTTCTACTCAGACCTGGCAATATCCTCCCCTTTTTTCTGCTGAGGAAGTAAAGAGGAAGCTGATTAAAACAGAAGGCTTACATAAATGAGTCTCAAACCTAATAATCAGGTCTCAGTAAAAAAACACTCATCCTACCAGCAATAAGAATGCTCTCAAACTGAATGAAAAAGACAGCAGTAGGTACCAAGATGACCAAGATATGAGACTTACCTAATAAAGATTTTGGAGATGCCATAATAAAAGTGTTTTTACAATCAATTGTTAACATGCTTAAAACAAGTTTTAAAAATAGAGTCATACTAAACAAGCAAAAGTCATAAAGAAGAAGCAAATGGAAATCTTAGAACTAAAAAATACAAAAGCTAAAATTTTTCCTCAGTAGTAAATTGAATGAAGGGGACAGAGGAAAGAATTGGTGATCTTTAAGATAAAACAATATAAATTATGCAATCTAAGTAATAGATAGAAAACAGACTTTAAAAAATCAACAAAGCCTGTGGGAGTATAACAAAAGATTTAAGATTCGTGTCATCAATTCCTGGAATAAGAGGAGGAAAAAAGAGGGAAGACTGAAAAATAAAAGAAATAATGGCTAAAACCTGCCCAAATTTGGCAAAAGATATAAATCTATAGATTCAAGAAGCCAAGTGAACTCCAGATAGGGAGGAAAAATCCACACCAGTATATATCATACTAAAATGTTGAAAACTAAAGACAATAAAAAAGGTTTTGAAAGCAGCAAGAGAGAAACAGCATACTACCCATAGGGGAAAAAAGAGTTAGAATGTCAGTAGATTTCTCATCAGAAACCATGGAGGCCAGAAGGAAATGGAACATTTTTCAAGCACTAAAAGAAAAGAACTGACAACCCAAAATCTTATTTTCTGTGAAAATATCCTTCAAGAATGAAAAGTAAATCAAGACATTCTCAAATAAAGAAAATTAAAAGAATTTGTTGCCAGTAGACCTGTCCTAGAAAAATGACTAAAGGATGTTGTCTACACATGAAGGAAACATTGTGATGAGAGAAGAAATTTTGAACATCAAGATGGAGGAACATAATAAACAAAACTATGGGTAAGCACGTTAGACATTTTTCTCTTCCTATACAATTTTAATTTTTTTTTGGTAGAGAGGTGGTCTCACTATATTGCCCAGACTAGTCCCAAACTCCTGGCCTCAAGTTATCCTCCTAACTCAGCCTCCCAAAGTACTTGGACAATGTACCACTGTACAGTGGACAATGAGCCACTGTATCCTGCCTTGATGTAATTTCTATTAAAATCTCAGCAAGGTTTTTTTTTAAAAATATATAAGGTAAGATTATTCTAAGGTCATATAGAAAGACACAGGAACTAGAATAGGGAAAACTTTGAAAAAAAGAAAGTGAGAGGAATCATTCTATTTAATTTTAAAATTTATTATATAGCTACAGTTATCAAGATTATGGAATTAGGCAGTGCCTGTGGTTCAGTGGGTAGTGCGCCAACCCCATATACCAAGGGTGGCAGATTCAAACCCAACCCCAGCCAAACCGCAACAACAACAACACCCACCAGGCATTGTGGCAAGTGCCTATAGTCCCAGCTACTCAGGAGGCTGAGGCAAGAGACTCACCTAAGCCCAGGAGTTGAGGTTGCTGTGAGCTGTGACACAATGGCACTCTACCAAGGGTGATAAAGTGAGACTCTGTCTCAGGAAAAAAAAACAAAACAAAAACTCTGTGGAATTGACAGAAAGGTAGACAATGAAACAGGTAGATCAATGGAACAGAACAGAAAAACTTAAAGTAGACCCACACTGAAATGGTCAAACTTTTTTGACAAAAATGCAAATCAATTGCATGGAAGTAGAAAGAATTTCTGCCTAAGTTTCAACCTTGTAAAAAAAAAAAAAAATTAAAATGAATCATTTGAATGTAAAATCTAAACTATACAACTTTTAGAAAAATCAGAAAAATCTTCAAGTTCTAGGGCTGCACAACAAATTCTTAGACTTTACACAAAAATATAATCCATAAAAGGAAAACTTGAAAAATTGGACCTCATCAAAATTAAAAACTTTTGCTTTGTGATAGATTTTCCTTGTAAAGACAAGCTATAGAGTGGGAGAGATATTTATAAACTACATATCTGTCAAAGAAGTAACTAGAATGTATAAAGAACTTTCAAAACTCAACAGTAAATCTTAATAAAAAATGGGCAAAAGACATGAAAAATAATGTCACTGAAAGGATTGACAAGTAGTAAATAGGAACTGAAAAATATATTCAATGTCATTATTCATTAAGAAAATGCGTGTTAAAACCAAAATGAAATTTGACTACAAACCCAGCAGAATGGCTGAAATAAAAGATAATGACAACATCAAATGCAGACAGCGATGTAGGAACACTGAATCCCTTGTGCATCACTAGTGATGATGTAAAGTGTCACAGCTGATCTGGAAAAGTTAATAGCAGTATTTTAGAAAATTCAACATACAACTACCATACAACCCAGAAGTTATACTTCTGGGCATTAGGCTTAGAGAAATGAAAACTTATATGCACACAAAAACATTTACATGAATATTTGTAGCAACTTTATTTATCATAGCCTAAAACTAGTAACCTCTTAGATGTCCTTCGATGGGTTAACCAAATAGTGGTGCATACATACAATGGAATACTACCCAACAATAAAAAAGAACAAATATGCAACAACCTGGGTGAATCTGCAGAGAACTGTGTGAACCAAAGAAATCCAGCCCCCTCAAAGTTGCAGACTGCATGATTCCATTTAAATAACAGTCTCCACATGACAATTACAGAAATGAAGAAGAAATTAGTGGTTGCCAGCGGTGAAGGAGGGGTGGGAATGGGAGGGAAGGGGACAAGGCCATGGAGGGTCAGCTGGAAGCATACTCGATGGCAGTATCTTGATCATGATGTTTACTGTGATTTTGTAAGATGTTACCTTTGGGGAAACTGAGTGAAGGATACCTGGGATCTTTCTATATTATTTCCTGCAACAGCCTGTAAATCTACAATTATCTCAAAAAAAGTTCAATTTTTTAAATTACACAGCACATTTGCTGAAAAACAAATATTAGTGGCAACTATAAGAATAATCATTATATTTTTACCATTGTTATTATTATTAGGAACCAGACAGAAGTACATTGTAGTCTTTTTCTACTTCTTTATTGTCTGGGGGATAAATTCTTCCACCAGATATCCTCATTCATTCCTCCTTTTCTTCAGGTCTTCAGTTAAATACCATCTGGAAAGACCACCTTTGTTCCACCTGTTTAAAATTGCCCATTTCCAGTCATTATTTCATATTCCTTTTCCCTGTTCAATTCTTTCTCTTTAGCACTCATAACCTTTAATGTATTCTATATTTTATTTATTACTCTCTTTCTTGTTTGTCTTCCTACTAGAATTTATGCCATAGGAGAGCAGGGATCTTTATCAGTCTTGTTTTGCTGTTATCTCCCTATTGCTTTTAATAGTGTCTGGCTCATACTAAGTGCTTAGTAAGTATTTGTTTAATGAATGAAATTCAAGTTAATTTTTTTATGTGTGTTGCAGGCATAAAGCTGAGTTAATGATCCTTCTTTTACATTTTATTATGAGGATTAAATAAAAAGATGTTCAAAAACACAACTTTTGCAGAATATATAAAGAATTTCTACAACTCAACAACAATAAAAACAACCTGGTTTTTAAAAAATAACAAAGTTGTTGAATAGACTTTTCTACAAAGAAGATACACAAATAGCCAATAGGCATAAGAAAAGATGCTTTACATCACTAAGCATTAGGGAAGTACAAACCAAAAATCACAATGAAGCATCATCTAAAAATATATATATATTTTTTTTTAATATATATAATTTATTATATCATTATTATATATAATTATTATATATAATGACTGTTGGCAAGGATGTGGAAAAATACCCCCTATGAACTGTGGAAACACTATAGAAACAGTATGATGGTTCCTCAAAAATTTTTTTTAAAAAAGCATTACCATATGATCAAGCAACTTCACTTCCGGGTATATACCCAAGAGAATTGAAAGCAGGGACTCAAAAGGATATTGGTAAACCCATGTTCATAGAAGTATTATTTATAAAAGGCAAAAGGAGGAAGCAACCCAAGTGTTCATTGATGGATGAATAGATAAATGAACTGTGATGTATACATTTATTCATACAATGGACTATTTTCAGCCTTGAAAAGAAATTATTCTGATACATGCCACATCAATGAACTTTGAGGACACTATGCTAAATAAAAAAGTATTAAGTAAAAAAGTATTAAGTAAAATAAGCCAGTTAGAAAAAGACTATAATGTATGGTCTCACTTCTATGAGGTACCTAAAAAAGTCAAATTCATGGAAACAGAAAGTAGAATGGTGGTTGCCAGGGGGAAGGGGGGATAGAGAGTTATTGTTAAACTACAGAATTCTAGTTTGCAAGATGAACAGAGTTGGGGAGATGGATGGTGGTAATGTTTGCATAACAATGTGGATGTACTTGCTGTTACCTAGTCGTACATTTAAAAATAGTAATGTGGGAAAAATTTTATGCTATTTGTATTTTACCACAATTTTTGTTAGTTTAGAAAAACTGCACAACTTGTACCTCATCAACAACATAGTAGAGGTCTTAAAAATGGTTATCTATGGGCAGGAGGGGGATATAAAATTTATATCAGAATAATATTGTGTCTCTTGCATGTAGTTATCACTAAGTGAAGAGCATCTATCTAGGTATTCACATAACTAGGTCTCATTGTTCTTTTGTACCAGCTTCTCACCTTGCCAAGATCAACTAAATGATAGGAGAGTGGCAGGGAACTGTCACTGTAATAAAGCTATGATTTAGACTGCCATCGCCTGGCTACATAAGATACCATGACAGCAGGAAAGAAATGAAGTTTCTGATCTCCTTTAGCTGCAGAAAAATAAAGTAACTGGCTGTAGGATAACAGAATTAGATAAGACCAGGGTGAGAGCAAGATGGCGGCCGAGTAACAGCTTCCTTGCTACTGGGCATTGTGAGTCTGGGGAGATAAGACTCCAGGCATCCAGGCATCTCTGACTGGTGGGATCTGCCTATAATCCTCACTTTGAGGATACAGGGAGCCAGTGAGAGACTTCTGGACCCTAAGAAGAGGACAAAAACAGTGGAAAACAGGCAAGTGGTTGCGTGTGTTCAATCGGTCTAACCCCACCAGCAGCTGTAAGTAGAGCAGCAGCAAGAATGCAAACTGGAAAGGCCTTACCTGTGAACTGTTTTGGTGTTTTTGGACTTGGCACTCAGTTGAACTGCCTTGGGGAGAACTTGAGCAGGAGTGCGGAGAACTCTGGGTGTTGTATAGGACCCCAGACTGAGCCGCTGAGCCAGACAGAGTTAAAAATGTTTGGCTGTGGGCCACAGGGAGCCATTGTGAGAGAACTGCCCCGGCAACCTCTGCCCTCAGGGTTGCAGAGCAAGGATCAGGCGGGAGCTGGTAACCTAATGACTAAGCAGCGTAAAGGCGGGGACTGAGCTTCCTTACAGCCGTAACCCTCAAGGGTAGAGTGAGACCAGTTTTGGCACACTGGGTAAGTGGATAGCCACTTCAGCAGTGATCCCAGCGACAAGCACTTTGTAGGAAAGCTTCTAGTTAGCCTTGTTTAGAAGTTTAAAGTGCCTTTTAAGAGGGCTGACGAGAGATTTAGGGTGTCTATCCTGTGGGGTTTGAGAAATCAGTGGAGGCCTCCAGTCATATCAGCATTGTGATTTACATCTCATACCCAAGAACAACCTCTTGCTCAAACAATATTCAAAAATATATATATACTTTTTTGTTTTGGGTTGTTTTGTTGTTGCTGTTGTTGTTTCTTTGTTTTTTGTTTATTTTGTTATAGTTGTTTTGTTTTATTTTTTAATTTCAACCTTTTCTGTACAGATTTTTTTTTATTTTTATTTCTTTCTTTTCTTTCTCCATTTTTCTAGTTTAAATACAATTTCCCATTGCTGCCTTTTTCAATAATTACACCTTCATTTTTGCTAGTGTTTCTACCCCTATTATTTGGTTTTTCACCCAATTCTATCCAGTAAAGTTTGCTATTAGCTTGTTTTGGTTTAAATTATAGCATTTTTGTCTTTCCTCTCTATTTTGTGGAGGTGGGGTACTGTGTCTGATAAGGTTAGCAAAGAGCTACTGACCTCAAGGGAAGCCCGCAACCGGGCACCCCCCAGAAATTTGGTTTTTTTAAAGATTGTGTCAAAGTACCCTATTATATCCCTATATTGCTCTGTCTCCATCTTTCTGTGCCTATCTTCTTTTTTGTCAATATTCCCTTTTACCCACCCCCTCTCCTTTCTTTATTTTCTTTTTGTTCTTTCTTTCCTTCTTTTTCTTTCTTCTATCCCCTTCTTGCTCTTCAACCTTCTCCTCCTTCTGGTCCTGTACCAAAAGGACTCATTAAAACCTTAGTCCACAGGCATGGAAACTTAAAGAGCAAGATAAAGTGAAAGAAAAATTAGTGCAAAAAAAAAAAAGATAAAATAAATCACTCATGAGGAAGAATCAGCAGAAAACTCCAGACAACATAAAAAATCAGTCCAGAGAAACCCCTTCAAGGGACCATGAGGTAACTACTGCAGAGGATTCCACCTATAAAGAAATTTTAGGAGTGACAAAAAGGGAATTTAGAATACACATGATGAAAACAATGAAGGAAAAGATGGAAATAATGAAGGAAACTGCTAATAAAGTGAAAAGTAACCAAAGGAAATCCAAAAACAGAATCAAATAAGAGATGAAGGATATGAAGAATATAGAAAGGATATAGCAGAGCTGAAGGAACTGAAGCACTCAATTAGGGAACTTAAAGATGCAATGGAGAGTATCACCAACAGGTTAGACCATGCAGAAGAAAGAATTTCGGAGGTAGAGAACAAAGTTCTTGAGATAACTCAGATAGTTAAAAAGGCAGAAAAGAAGAGAAAGAAAGCAGAATGTTCACTGTCAGAATTATAAGACTTTATGAAACATTACAACATATGCATTATAGGAATCCCAGAAGGGGAAGAAGAATGCCCTAGAGGAATGGAAGCCATACTAGAGAATATTATAAAGGAAAATTTCCCAAATATCACCAAAGATTCTGACACACTGCTTTCAGAGGGATATCAGACGCCAGATCACCTCACTCTAACTGAGCTTCTCCAAGACACATCATGATGAACCTGTCCAAAGTCAGGACAAAAGAAAAGATTCTGCAAGCTGCCAGGAGTAAGCGCCAGTTGACCTACAGGGGCAAATCCATCAGAGTGACTGCAGACTTCTCTAATGAAACTTTCCAAGCAAGAAGACCATGGTCATCTACCTTTAATCTGCTTAAACAGAACAATTTCCAGCCCAGAATTCTGTACCCTGCTAAGCTAAGCTTTAAAATTGATGGAGAAATCAAATCATTTATGAATATACAAACATTGAGGAAACTTGCCACAACAAGACCTGCTCTACAGGAAATACTTCAACCTGTTCTACACACTAACCATCACAAAGGATCAGAGCAGCAAAGTAAGAACTCAAGAAATTAAAGGACAGAACCTAACCTACACACTGATGCAAAAGATCAAACTAAGCAATGGATTCTCACAAAATAAAATGAATAGAATACTACCACATTTATCAATTATCTCAATAAATGTTAATGGCTTAAATTCCCCACTGAAGGACATAGATTGGCTGACTGGACTAAAAAGCACAAGCCATCCATTTGCTGTGTGCAAGAAACACACCTGGCTTCAAAAGACAAATTGAAACTTCAAGTCTAGGGTTGGAAGACAATTTTTTAGGCAAATGAAATTGAGAAGGAAAGAGGAGTTGCAATCTTATTTTCAGATACTCGTGGATTTAAAGCAACTAAAGTCAAAAAAGACAAAATGGTCACTTTACATTGGTCAAGGGAAAAATACAACAAGAAGACATTTCAATTCTAAATATTTATGCACCAAATTTAAATGCTCCCAGATTCTTGAAACAGACCTTACTCAGTCTGAGCAATATGGTATCCGATAGTACCATAATAACAGGGGACTTTAACACTCCTCTTACAGAGCTAGACAGATCCGCTAAACAGAAATTAAACAAAGATAAGAGATTTAAATGAGACCCTAGAGCAACTATGCTTGATAGACACATATAGAACACTCAATCTCAAAGATAAAAAATATACATTCTTCTAATCATCCCATGGAACATTCTCCAAAATTGATCATATCCTGGGACACAAAACAAATATCAACAGAATCAAAAGAATTAAAATTTTACCTTGTACCTTCTCAGACTATAAGGCAATAAACATGGAACTCAACTCTAACAAAAACATTCGACCCCACACAAACACATGGAAATTAAACAACCTTCTGTTGAATAACAGATGGGTGCAGGAAGAAATAAAACAGGAAATCATTAACTTCCTTGAGCATAACAATAATGAAGACAAAAGCTTCCAAAACCTGTGGGATATTACAAAAGCAGTTCTGAGAGGAAAATGCATCACTTTAGATGCCTACATTCAAAAAACAGAAAGAAAGCGCATCAACAAACTCACAAGCCATCTTATGGAATTGGAAAAAGAAGAACAATCTAAGCCTAAACCCAGTAGAAGAAAAAAAAATATCCAAAATCAAATCAGAGATCAATGAAATTGAAAACAAAAGAATCATTCAGAAAATTAATGAAACAAGGAGTAGGGTTTTGAAAAAATAAATAAAATAGGTAAACCATTGGCCAGACTAACGAGAAATAGAAAAGTAAAATCTCTAATAACCTCAATCAGAAATGATAAAGGGGAAATAACAACTGATCCCACAGAGATACAAGAGATCATCTCTGAATATTACCAGAAACTCTATGCTCAGAAATTTGACAATGTGAAGGAAATGGATCAATATTTGGAATCACATCCTCTCCCTAGACTTAGCCAGGAAGAAATAGAGCTCCTGAACAGACCAATTTCAAGCACTGAGATTAAAGAAACAATAAAAAAGCTTCCAACCAAAAAATGCCCTGGT
>CAUYPK010013039.1:0-14163 GCA_963574355.1 Loris lydekkerianus
AGCAAGGCCCGGCCTGAAACTGCCTCTACCTAGATACAGCCAATGTGGTACCATGCCACTGGCCCGACCCTGTCACTCACCTCTTCCCCCGCCTTCTTTCCCTGCCCCTTCTCCACAATAAAAAAAAAATAAATAAATAAAATTAAAAAAAAAAAAAATAAATAAATAAATGTCATTATTTTAGCCATTTTGCCACTGACAGTTTTTTACTTGTTTAAGGTGTCAGAGTTCAAATGTGGTCCAGCTGGGATTCGTTCCTCTACATGACAGTATGCCTAGGTCCAATTAATAAAGTAATTAATTAAAGGAGGAATTGTTGCCTACCATCTGTGTGTCATGCACGTTTATGCTCTGAGATGTAACAAACGGGCAACAGCTCAGCTCCCCAGGGAGTTACATTTGATTTTTAGAGGGGAATATTAATAAATACACATCATATTTCCAGTTAGAGGTGTTATGAAGACAATTAAAGCAACCCAAGTAGTAGGGAGTTGATGTTCTAGGAGGTGTTCTCTGAATGAAGATCTGAAATGCTGTGGGCTTGACCACAGGGCAGGTGGGTGGAGGGAGAGAATTTCAGGCAGAGAGAAGAGGGACTCTAATTAGACACAGGCTTGGAATCCTAATGAATAGCAAAATGATCAAAGGCTGGATGGCAGCCAGTGAGAGGAAAAGTAGTAGGGGAATTGAGGATGATTCTGACAGTGATCTGGATATCAGAGATTGTGTGTCTAGTTCAGAACTCAGTATTTTATTCTGAGCATGAGGAAAATCATTTCAGAGTTGAGACAAAGAGAGTGGCTGTCTCTGATTTCTATTTTGTAAGGATGGCTCTGGCCTCTGTGTCAGTAGCTGGTGTGACCAGAGCAGGGCACTGCTAGGCCTGCTTTCTGTCTTAGGTGTGTTGGGAAATAATGGGGGTTAGGTGGTGTGGGAGTAGCAGTGGGTACACTGGGTACCTTTGATGAATTAATGAACTCAGAGTTGTTTTTTTTTTTTCATGTCTGTGTCAGGATTTTTATTTTTATTTATTTATATATTTTTTATTGTTGAGGATTCAATTCAGAGTTCTTTGTAATATTCGCAGTTACACTGCAGTCTGCTACTGTTTGCATTTATTTCATTTTTTCCTCTAGAGCAGGAACACTGCTACTCTTTGAACAGAATAGACAACTCAATAAATGGCTGTTGAGTAAATGAATGACAGAAATGTATCTCTTTCCTATTTTGCAGATCCATTTTCACATGCAGTGTTGAATAATTTATCATCCTATCCTACTCTGGTAAACTCAGCATGCTCCATAGCTTCAAGGTCATTTTTTTTTTTTTTTTTTCCCTTTTCGTCTTTTTTAAATTTGTTTTTCTTCTGAGTATGTTTATCCTAAGTAATCCTAAAATGTGACACAGCATTGTTAAAAACAATCTTTTCTTGAAAGTGAATGTCATCATCTTTTCTAAATGTCATAGACGCTAACCTTTATTGTAAATGGGTCAGATCCACTGCTGATAAATTGCTACATCAATCTTTAATTATGAAATCTGAGAAAAAGTACGCAGAACCATAAAAAGAAAATTAGAGAAAAAGGAAACAATTTCTAATGTTGCCATGATTTTTATCAAGTGTTTTCAATGGTAAACACTAATTACTTTATGTTTAATATATATTAAGGCAAAAGATGAGGACAATGAAAATGAATTTTCTTAAAAGGCTGTTAAATTGGTCTTTAGAATTATGCTGAATCTATAGGGTTTTTAAGTTTTTTTTGGCACTTTCCTTCTCATTTGTTTTTTCTAAGAACTGTTTTTCCTCTGACTCACCTAATCCATAGGGTGTAAAGGTGAAAAATTGTTGGCAAATAAGCTTTCTGCCAGGTAGTAAAAGCTGGCCTGCCACGAAAGGGGAGAGAAAATGCATCAGACATGCATGGAGACTCTGAGGCCAGAGACACGGGTGGACCTGACAGTGGTCACACCCCAGAGCTCTGTCCTGGGGCTCTGACACCACAAGTATCTTATAAGGTCCTGGTTAGTATGAATTGGATTTACGATAGAGACTTCAATAATACAATCTCAAAGAGATAATTTTTGAGTCAGATCATGATGTTTTTATCTTTCTCTACATAATCTGTCTTGTACCATGTGCTATAGCAGGGAGATCATCATAATAATGTATAGACAAACTAAATCACTCCAGGGATGAACTAAAGTACTTACCTGCAATGGCACAGGATGTTAAAAGCAAAACAATTCAAAAGGCAAAGTAAAAAATATTTCTCATTAGATGTATGATTCCTCATTGTGAATATTTAGCAAGGATATTTAAAATGTAAGGCTCTGAAGTTTTGTTTTAAAATGATGAATATACTTTATATATAATTAATCTATGGATTATATAATCTTTATTTATTGAGAAAACTAAGCCACCCCAAACATTACAAATAAGCAAAGGATATCACTGGTGATGTGTTAAGACTCATGATTTTTTCTTTCTTTCTTTTCTTGTCTTTTTTTTTTGAGACACAGTTGCACTCTGTCACCTGGGTTTGAGTGCTGTGGCCTCAGCCTAGCTAACAGCAATCTCAGACTCCAGGGCTCAAACGATCATCCTGCCTCAATCTCCTGCAAAGCTGGGACTACAGGCTCCTGCCACCATGCCTGACTAATTTTTCTACTTTTAGCAGAGATGGGGTCACACTTTTGTTCCAGCTTGTCTTGAACTCCTGACCTCAGGTTATCCTCCCACCTCAGCCTCTCAGAATGCTAGGATTACAGATGTGAGTCACATTTTGCCTGGCCTGAGTCTGGTGAATTAAAAATACCTTTGGTATGAGGTCTGACATTAAGTTTTCAAACTCATTGTAGAAAAAGTGCTACATACTTCCTTGCTGACTATCCTTGTAGAGGCCTCCAAAGTCCTCCCTTTGGGAAGCTACGCACTGATGCCAGTGCCCAGTCCACCCTTCGAAGCAATTTTTCTGGAATGGCCATCAGAACTGTCATTTTATTACCCTCGTTGTCCTAAATGTCATCAAAATGTCCTCCTTCAGTATGTCCCTTACCTTCAGGTAAAGAAAAAAATAATTGGAGACCAGTTTAGTGAGTATGGAGTTCCGGTACAGTTATCTGCATTGGCTAAGAACCCCCTCCAGTCAGACCAAGCGGGCTGCTGTGTTGTCATGAGGCGAGAGCCATGACTTTCTCAGGCCAAGATTTTCTGTTAAGATCTTCCTGTTTCTCTGTTGACGTTTACTTGGTCTGTTATACTTCTCACAGTCGGCTAATGATTTTGAAGCGCAATTCAATAGATTTTTGTAATTTTCATCAGTTCCGCTCGAAACTGGCCGCCCTGAGCTCTCTTCATCAGTAACACTTCCACTCCCCTCAGGAAAATGTTTAACCCACGTGTACACTGCTGTTCTCCTCATGGCACTATTTCCAAAAAATCATATCCCTGATTTTGCTGCCCCTCTTGTCAAGTTTGACTAGAAATTGAATGTTTGTTCGTTGCTCTAATTTAAGCTCTGACATTCTTACAAGGACATACAAAACCATGTAGCAACAATAATGACGCCACTTAGCAGGACATGGCCACACGTGGACACAGCAGGGCTGTAAGACACCAAGGTGCAACAGCTGTGAAACCTCACCAGGCTGCTTTTACAGTGCTGTCACCGCAAGGGCCTGGTGGCAAGTTTGTGAACGTAATTGTCAGCCCTTTCAAATACGACGATTTTTAAATTTACATCTGTAGGGCGGCATTTCCACTGGATTGTACCCTCCGCTAGCTGGTTTTCATATGCCCTACGTCTCCACATAAATGTCTAATATTATTTTGCAACTTAACATATTATTTCTCATGTAACATGTGCAATCTATC
Source organism: Loris lydekkerianus (assembly GCA_963574355.1). Classification (NCBI taxonomy): domain Eukaryota; kingdom Metazoa; phylum Chordata; class Mammalia; order Primates; family Lorisidae; genus Loris; species Loris lydekkerianus. Next base: position 3,878 of record CAUYPK010013039.1, read on the forward strand.
TGCAAATCTGTTGGGTTAGCCGTGACCGTCTGTCCATGACCTGACCTCTTCTTACCACCACTGCTGATGGTTTCCCACACCATTATTTCTCATCAGAATTGTTCAGACCTTCTAAACTGGGCTCACTTCTTTGGACATTGTCCCTTTCAGGAAAAAAAAAAAAAAAAAAAAAAAAGATTATTTATTGGAAAAAAGTTAGATTATCTTGTGCCTCAGTTGAAAACCTTTCAAAAACATCCCTACCTTTAAAGTAAAAGCTGAGGTCAGGAAGGTATGGTGCTGGTGCCTCTGAAAGGCTTGCTCCTCCTCCAGGCCCTTCTTCCTCTGACTGGTCTTTCTTGTCTCTCACTATGTCTGGACTTCCCTCTTCCTCTTGGACATCTGCACGGTCCCCTTCCCTGTGTGTGGACAGTCCAGGCAGTTCTCGCCTCCAGACTGTCAAGCCGTGCTGTCCCCATGGTGCAGGATGGTCCTTCCCTAGATGGCCATGAGTCTTTCCCTTTCTTACCTAATATAGAGGTCAAGGTCCACATATTGATTCTTCATTTTGTATGTATTTGAAATAAGAATCTAAAACATTTTGAAGGAGAGGATTTAACACATAAGATTTAATACGGCAGATGAGAGTATTACACACCCAGGGGTTAGCATCAGTAGGGAGCCATCGAGCCCCGGGCTGGAGAGACAAAGGAAAAATGTGATGGTGTCAGACTCTAAGGCCTGAAGTCAAGGAGTACAGTGTGGAGACACAAAGAACCCAACCAGTAAAATAGCCACAGACGGGCGGTGCCTGTGGCTCAGTGGGTAGGGAGCCGGCCCCATATACCGAGGGTGGTGGGTTTAAACCCAGCCCTGGCCAAATTTCAACAAAAAAGTAGCCAGGTGTGTGGTGGGGTCCTAGCTACTTGGGAGGGTGAGGCAAGAGGATCACCTGAGCCTAGGAATTGGAGGTTGCTGTGAGCTGTGATGCTACGGCACTGTACCGAGGGCGACAAAGTGAGACTCTGTCTCTACAAAACAAACAAAAAAAAGAGAAAAAGAGCCACAGAGGCAGGACAGAGGTGGACAAGGGGAACATCTGTCTTATTCCTCCTCCCTCCCCACATTTCAATGCCATGGTCCAAGTAAGAGTGCCTGGAAGAAGGCAGAGCAAAAGGGGGCTGAAGAGTGGATCGAAACACGAGCACATGCCCCACAACCTTTATTCAGCCGTTTACTCATATGCGTTGTCCTTCACCTTGAGCTTCTCTGACAGTCTCTACAACTACATAACTGGGATTCCCTGTTGCTCTTTATTATATGATTTTTCTTCATAGTATTTGTTATCATTATACATTTTATTTTCTTTGTTTCCCCCAATAGAATTTGAGCTTCTAAGGCCGTGGACCTCTGCCTATTTTATTCACTGCTGATTATTCAGTCCCTGAGAATATTTCTGGAATATAGTAATTGCTCATTAAACAATTGCCAATGAGTAATTGAATGAGCAGATACAGTGAATATGAAATGGCTTTGCACTGGAATGCATAGCTTGAACTGGAATAGTATCATTTAAAAGATGTTTAGACAGACTTGCTGAACTAGTTAATTTATACTTTATATGCAATTTTAAAACGAGAGGTGAAATCAGGTTTCTGTGTAATAAAAATTCCATGGAACCAGGTATGCACAGAAAAATGGAGCACCCTAGCTAGCGGGTACACTGACAAAAAAAGAAACAACCATTGACCCAGCTAATAATTAAAGTGCAAAAAAATAAAAGAGGTTAATAGTCTGGATTCCATGAGAGTGATGACAAGTCTTCAATATCCCTTGATGAATGACTCTGTTATTGCTGTTTACAAAACCCGAGGATCATGTTGAGGACACTGGAGCATCAAGAAAAGATACGTGTATTTTATTACGTCCTAATATGGATGTAGAAGAGCAGTAAATGCATTTGTTAAAGCTGTTCCACAAAAGTTGTAAAACTAACATCTTTAGGCTGGAATTTCAACCCTTCATTTCTAAAATTATTTTATAGGAAATATCCTCGATGATGAACAAATAAAATTGTTCTCTATGTGGTATATATAGGCACATGTAAGATAGAAAGTACGATTGCAAGAGGGACTTTGCCTAACAGATGCAATCAGTGTAACCTGGTTTCTTGTACCCTCAATGAATCCCCAACAATAAAAACAAAAAATAAGTATGTGATTTTAGTCAGAGAACATAATTTCAAATTACGTCACAAGTTATTTGACTTCAGGTAAATTGTTAAACTGCTTTGAAACTGAGGTTTCTTTTTTATTTATAGGCTTATTGAAAAGATTAAGTGAAGTAACATTGATCTTTTTAATTACATACCATACTACCTAGCACATAGACAATGTCATCTTAAGTGTTTTGAAATGCCATTAAATGTACCTAAGTACATCTGATCGTATAATAAATTAGAAAATTGCATTTTGTTGGGTACAATTTTCATGACTGTACTTTGAGGTACATTATTTGAAATATGATCCATAGTAAATGTCTAAAATATAATAACTGCCAAAAACACAAATGGAATAATTCTAGTATGTCACCATCTAGATATAGTATTAAACATCTTTTGAAAATTTGTTTCCAGAATATCATTTGTAAAGTTAAATTTAAAATTAAATTACTATTAGTATTCCAAATAGTCTTAACATCCCAGAAAGTGTTGTAAATACTTTTAAAATATTTCTTTAATATTCATAGATTGATAATACAATTAAGTGGCATCTTTTCTCTAATTTTTAAAATATTTTTTGGTACAGACATGTATGTTTCAAAAAAGAAAATCAATTGTCCTTTATATCTCCTGATGACCACTTCAACATAATTGCTTGGAACAAAATCAATCCGATGATAATGTGTAATTCTTTCAAAGGTACACAGTTTGGGAATACAATAATTCATTGGCCCATTTATTTAACTCCAATACAAGCATGAAGCAAATGAAGATGCAATTTTGATTTAAGACATTAAGATTTTTTTTCATGAAGAGCTCAGTACATTTTCTATAGTATCTGATTTTATTGTTTGTGATTTTATTGTACTAAGGTATGAAATGTGTTATAAAAGTGGTGAGTCTTGTACAGAAATACAGTGGAAGGCACTCACCTGCCCTTGATTTTGGGGTGGATGAGATGAGTGTGTACCCAAGAGAAGTTTAACTCTGTTACTAAAATTTATTCACAGAAAAGCATCAAAATACTGACTAAAAGATAGAAATAACATGGGTGAGATCAACTAGACTAATATTTTGAATAATACCTCTAAACAGAGCATAAAGAAATAATTTCTGTAGATGACAGCACCCAGTGCTAAAGAGGAATTGAACAAACATGAATAACTCCCACCTTGATATGTTATTTATTTATTTATGGTATAGTGGTAATTGTTCATTTACTTATTCAACAAAGTTTTACTGAGCCTTCCCATAGAATTGTGCATCGCAGGAAATTCAAAAGGGAAGAGAAGATTGTTGTTTGTTGTTTTTTATTGGCTTCCATAATTTCAGCAAAAGTAGAGGTAATATACACTCTACAAAAGAACTGAATTGTCAGTCCCTGTTGACCTTGTTTCCCCCAAGTGCAAGCAATAACAACCTGTGTGTGCATCTCTGTTTAACTCCTCAGCTAGAAAACCAGGCCTAGAAGAATGGAAAGAGTGTCCGCTTATTAGTGAGATGAGGAAGCAGTAAGTTCTGCTCACAGGCTGGACGCCCTGGCTGCTGCTGCTGCACCTTCTTTCACTCAACCTGTGCACAGTGATTGGGTAGAGGCCCAGGGCTGAGGTTCCTCGTACTGTCTTTATTACCAAGGAGAGGCAAACCCTTGTGCTAAGACATACCCTCATATTCTTTTCTGTCATGATTGAATTCCACTATTCAATAGATTTCAGCCTGCTGCTTAACCCAGGCCACGATATTCACCTTTGGACAAAACACTGAAAGGCTTTCTTTTTTTTTCTTTTCTTTATTTTTTTAAATTAAATCATAGCTGTGTACATTAATGCAACCATGGGGTACCATGTGCTGGTTTTATATGCAATTGGAAATATTTTCATCACACTGGTTAACATAGCTTTTCTGACTTTTTCTTAGTTATTGTATTAAAACATTTATATACTACATTTAGTAAGTTTTGCATGTACCTTTGTAAGATGAGCCGTGGGTGTGGTCCCACCAATTACCCTCACTGCACCCATCCTCCCCTCCCCTCCCTTTTCCCTTTCCCCATATTCTTAGGCTATAATTGGGTTATAGTTTTCATATGAAAGCTGTAAAGTAGTTTCATAGTAGGTCTGAATACATTGGATACTTTTTCTTCCATTCTTCACTGAAAGGCTTTGGTAGTGGAAGGGATTACAGTGGGCAGATCAGCTATGACTTAATGGACAGACAGTATTTTGGTATACAAAGTCGGAGAGGGTATGCTTTCTAAACAAAATAGAACATCAAGTACAAAAAATAACCAGGATTTGGAAAGTATGCGCAATATTTAGGTGTTCACAATAAGCCTTGTTTAACTGGAGAGGAAGGCATGGCTAGAAACTGAAGAACTACTCAGGAGACTGATGCAGGGGCCGGCGTGCTACCCCACCTCTCTGGGAGATGGCATGCCACCCCAGCTCTCCAGGGGACAGCATGCCACCCCAGCTCTCCAGGGGCCGGCGTGCTACCCCAGCTCTCCGGTAGACGGCGCGCCACCCCAGCTTTCCAGGGGACGGCACGCCACCCAAGCTCTCCAGGGGACCGTGCGCCACCCCAGCTCTCCGGGTGATGGCATACCACCCCAGGTCTCAGGGAGACGGCGTGCCACCCCAGCTGTCCGGGTGATGGCATGCTACCCCAGGTCTCCAGGGGACAACGTGCCACCCCAGCTCTCCAGGGGATGGCGCGCCACCCCAGCTCTCCAGAGTGAATACTGGCCCTGTACTATTGGCATAAATCTCTTCTGGCAACAACAATGACATAACAAGAGCCTCCTTCCTGAGACAGGAAGCATGGGTAGAAACTGAATACCTAAATTTTAGGAATACCATCTCAAGTCTCACCTGGAAATCATCAATTCTATATTACACATGTCTTGCTGTCCTCCAACCCTGACAGTTCTCATAGGAGCAGTCGGGCCACCCACCTACATGACTTGCTTTGTTTGGGAGGTTTAGAGGCAGGAAGGCTGTATTCTCCCCTGGAAACTGACCAGAAAACTGTGTGAGGAAAGATGACTTCAGGATGACTTCCTTGTATGTGCCATATCATTCTGAGCATCCTGGCTTTGCTTTTAGCTTCCTCCTTCTTATATCAGATCCAAAGTGTAGATCAACCCGACTCCCACATGTGCGCCGTCACCTGGCTGCACTTATAGATGATACCCAGGCTCATTCCCAAAGATGAATTATCTCGTTGCACTTCCTATGCCTAAAATAGACTGCACTGAATATGCATAGTGAGTGCTGGAGCTGGAACCAATCTCAGCCCCAGAGAAGGAGAAGAACCCTTCGCACAGCAACCACCTCCAGAGGGAACTTGCTGCTTCACCCAGCTGTACATGGCTGTTGCTGCCACAGATTCAAAGTCCCATTATCCTTTTGACAGCTCTTCCTGAATCACATTTCTAGGTGATAACATCTATTTGGATGGACTTGGGTTATTTGCCTTCAACTTGGCTTGCAGCATGCAGGGAGAGGAAAACACCTGTCTTAGGCTCTCACAGTGGACAGATGCACTGTCTCCCCAAAACTTGAATTGTGAAGAATTTCCTCTAAAATAGAAGAGGTCTTCACGATGAATCCAAGAAAGAAAAATGTCCGCAGAACACTTGGAAATGTGTCTTCCCTAGTTTTTCTTGCATTCATATTGTATAGCTGACAGATGCCTCCTGCCTACCTTGAGTTCCCCCTAAGATCTTAGCATTTACTATAGTGGTATCCACAAGAACTTGACTCTCACTCTACTGGGAGTAAATGTTGATAATGAGGAATTTTTAGGAGCTCAAGAGAAGCTGTTAACGCTATGAACAGGGTGATCACATAGTGAAGGCGTGCTTGTGAATGTTATCTGCCAGGAAACACAGACGCTGTTTAGAATCCTTTCGTAAAGGAGACAAAATGTGAGGTATGTGGGGACTTGAGTGGGGGAAAGTCATGAAATAAGCCCAAGTGACCTTATACACGTAGAGGTTCAGGCCACAAGAGATGGCATTTAATGATCTGCAAAAATCTAAAGAGAAAGAAGAGTTATAAGATACACATAGATATCTTTATCACCAGCCGTTACAATAGTGGTGGTGCCATTGGCAGACACAGGGAAGTCAGCAAAGGAAATTTATTGTAGTGGAGGGAAATAAGATGAATGTGGAGCTGACTATTTTCATTTTGATGGGCTGAGATACTGGCAATGCAGAACAGCTACACACACCCTGCATGCGTTCTGTTTGTTGCTTTGATTTATTAATAGAGGTGATTTCATGCTCTCCAAGGAACTTGAGGTGGGAGGGTGACTGACATGGAGCATATGCGTTAATGATCGTAAACCAGACATAGATTGCTTACCAGTCTGATTTATATACCTAAAAATGATTTCTGAAGTTTTAAAACCACTTGCTCTATAGTGAATAGGAAAGAAAAAGAGCATGTGATTTATGAAGCTTTTTCAACAATTTTAAGTCCTTTTGAAAATTCTGTACCTTACTATTAAGATGAAAAGTTGGGCTGAAAAAGAAAATTCATAGAAATGACCACTGTTCTAATAAAAAACTTATACATCATACATTTTTATTTATATTTATTTTTTATTGTTGGGGATTCACTGAGGGTACAAGATGTGTCACACACTGAGACCCCCACTCCCTTCCCTCCTTCCCTCTCTCTGCTCTTCCCTTCCCCCAACCCTCCACTGTGTCGTTAATTGTCCTCATATCAAAATTGAATACATAGGATTCATGCTTCTCCATTCTTGTGATGCTTTACTAAGAATAACATGTTCCACTTCCATCCAGGTTAATACAAATGCTGTAAAGTCTCCAATTTTTTAATGCTGAATAGTATTCCATGGTGTACATATATCACAGCTTGTTAATCCATTCCTGGCTTCGAGGGCATTGAGGCTGTTTCTACATTTGGCAATTGTAAATTGAGCTGCAATAAACAGTCGGTTTCAAGTGTCCTTATGATAAAAGGTTTTTTTGTTGTTGTTGTTATTGTTTTTTTTTTTTTTTTTTCCCCTTCTGGATAGATGCCTAGTAATGGGTATTGCAGGATCAAATGGGAGGTTTAGCTTGAGTTTTTGAGGTTTCTCCATGCTTCCTTCCAAAAAGGTTGTATTACTTTGCAGTTCCACCAGCAGTGTAAAAGTGTTCTTTTCTCTCCACATTCGCACCAGCATGTGCAGTTTTGAGATTCTACGATATGGGCCATTCTTGCTGGGGTTAGATAATATCTCAGGGTGGTTTTGATTTGCATTTCTCTAACAATTAAGGATGGTGAACATTTTTTCATGTTTGCTAGCCATTTTTCTGTCTTCTTGAGAGACGGTTCTGTTCATCTCTTCCCCATTGATATATGGGATTGCTGGCTTTTAAAATGTGGATTAATTTGAGTTCTCTGTAGATCCTATTTATTAAGCTTTTGTCTGATGCAAAACATGCAAATATCCTTTCCCATTGGGTAGGTTGTCTATTTGCTTTGGTTGTTGTCTCCTTGGCTGTACAGAAGCTTTTAAGTTTAATTAAGTCCCATTTGTTTATTTTTGTTGTTGTCACAATTGCCCCGGCAGTCTTCTTCATGAAGTCTTTCCCCAGGCCAATATCTTCCAGTGTTTTTCCTATGCTTTCTTTGAGGAATTTTATTATTTCATGCCTTAAATTTAAGTCCCTTATCCATCTTGAATCAATTTTTGTGAGTGGAGATAAGTGTGGGTTCAGTTTCTGTCTTTTACATGTGGATATCCAGTTCTCCCAGCACCATTTATTGAATAGGGAGGCTTTCCCCCACTGTTATTTCCCCCATATGTTATTGTTTCCCCCATACATTATTGTTTGGTTTATTGAAGATTAGGTGGTTATAAGTTGTTAGTTTCATTTCCTGGTTTTCTATTCGATTCCAAATGTCTATGTCTCTATTTTTGTGCCAGTACCATAATCTCTTGACCACTATGGCTTTGTAATATAGTCTAAAATCTGGTATGCTGATGCCCCCAGCTTTATTTTTATCACTAAGAACTACCTTAGCTATATGAGTTTTTTTTCTAGTTCCATACAAAACACAGAATCCTTTTTTCCAAGTCTTGAAAGTATGATATTGGTACTTTAATAGGCATGGCATTGAATAAGTAGATTGTTCTGGGAAGTATAGACATTTTAACAATGTTGATTCTTCACAGCCCATGAGCATGGTATATTCTTTCATTTGTTAATGTCCTCTGTTATTTCCTTCCGTAGGGTTTCATAATTTTCTTTATAGATGTCCTTCACCTCTTTTGTTAGGTATATTCCTTGGTGTTTTATTTTTTTTTTTGAAACTATGGTGAAGGGAGTTGTGTCCTTGGTTAGCCTCTCATCTTGACTGTTATTGGTGTATACAAAGTCTACTGACTTGTGGACATTGGTTTTATATCCTGAGACATTACTTTATTTTTTGATGACTTCCAGGAGTCTTGTGGTTGAGTCTTTGGGGTTCTCTCAACATAAGATCATATCATCAGCAAGGAGGGAGAGTTTGACCTTCTCTGCTGCAATTTGGATGTCCTTCATTTCCTTGTCATACCTATTTGTATTGGCTAGAACTTCCAGTACTATGTTGAATGGTAATGGCAACAGAGGACAACCTTCTCTAGTTCCAGTTCTAAGTGGAAAAGCTTTCAGTCTAACTCCATTCAGTAAGATATTAGCTATGGGTTTGTAATAGATAGCTTCAGTCAGTTTAAGAAATATGCCACATATGCCTATACTTCTCAGTGTTCTAATTAGAAAAGGATGTGGATTTTATCAAATAATTATGATCAATGGTTCAATATTTGGAATCACATCCTCTACCTAGATTTAGCCCGGAAGAAATAGATCTCCTGAACAGGCCAATTTCAACTACTGAGATCAAAGAAACAATAAAAAATCTCCCAACAAAAAAATGCTCTGGTCCAGATGGCTTCACACCAGAATTCTATCAAATCTTCAAAGAAGAGTTTATTCCCATACTGCAGAAATTATTCCAAAAAATTGAGGAGAAAGGAATCTTCTCCAACATGTTCTATGAAGCAAACATCACCCTGATACAAAACCAGAAAAAGACCCAACTAAAAAGGAGACTTCAGACCAATTTCACTGATGAATATAGATGCAAAAATTCTCAACAAAATCCTAGCCAATAGATTATAGCTTATCATCAAAAAAGTCATACATCATAATCAAGTAGGTTTTATCCCAGGGATGCAAGGCTGGTTTATCATATGCAAGTCCATAAATGTTATTCACCATATAAACAGAAGCAAAAACAAAGACCATATGATCCTCTCAATAGATGCAAAAAAAAAAAAAATTGATAAATTTTTATTTTTAAATAAAAGCTTAAAGTTGAAATAATTATTTAGTTTAATTAATCAGATTGTTTGAAAAAGCTACTTTTAAGAAAATATGTTTTTGTTAATTTTCTAAATAAGGAACTGAATTATAGCAATTGGTATATAATTATAATAGTAGAAAATCCTACATATTTATAACTTATAAATTGGTTGAACTTTAAAGAATCCTTTAAAAATAATCTTTATAATCCCATAGATAAATTCAAAGATTAATTTAAAATTTTCTTCTTTATACCATTTTATTACAGCAAAATGACTAAGAGCACAAGCTAGTTCACAGAAGCAATTGCTCTAACATAGCAAAGTTTTGTAATATTGAGATATTTCTATTAGTATTCATTAGAAGCCTGGTAAATATTTCTTTTTTTTTAATTTTTTTTTATTGTTAAATCATAGCTGTGTACATTAGTGCAATCGCCTGTACCCATTCTAAGATGCACTATAGATGTGGCCCCACCCATTACCCTTCCTCCACCAAAACCTCCCCCCTCCCTTCTCTTTCCTTGGCCCTTTCCCTATAGTCTTATGCTATAGTTGGGTTATGGCCCTCATGTGAAAGCTATAATTTAGCTTCATAGTAGGGCTGAGTACATTGGATACTTTTTCTTCCATTCCTGAGATAACTTTGCTAAGAAGAATATGTTCCAGCTCCATCCATGTAAACATGAAAGAGGTAAAGTCTCCATCTTTCTTT
>CAUYPK010013040.1:0-12833 GCA_963574355.1 Loris lydekkerianus
CCCCACAACACCACACTCGCACATACGCCCTCGCACACAGAAACACAAATAAAAAAACAAAAAACCAAAACAAAAAAAAAAAAAAAAAAAAAAAAAAAAAAAAAAAAAAAAACAATTGATGTAACCGAATCCTTTGTAAATCATAATCTTCTGAAATTAAAGAAAAATAGGTTTTATGTAGGATAGGATTAGAAGGTGATTAGAAATACTAATTAGTGACACATGTGTTTATACATACACACATAACTTAGATTTTTCCTTTCTAAACTATAAGATTACTTTTATTTTGCCTTTTTTTTTTTTTTTATAGCTAAGGACATATAAATAATTCATTTACTTTACCAGAGTTATTTAGGTTAAGAGAGATAGGCTTAGGATAAAAACTAGGTGTTTCTATTTCCATAATTTATGCTCTTTTTGTAAAGATTGGAGATGTAGGACTAATGAAAGAATAATTAAGAAGGCATATTGCATATACAAAAGAGTTTGAATGATCATAAAAATGTACTTTGTAAACCACCTTTTTTATTAAAAGAGTTGGGAAAAACATCAATGTTATTCTAGAACATATTTCTGAATTAAATGAAAACTAGATGTCTCTTAAGATTATAAATTTAATATTTTAATTAATGACCACACAGAATTAAATTAATACTGACACCCAGAAAAACACTCTCTTATTCCAGACCTTTGAAAACAAACTTACTTCAAACAATCCATGTTTTAAGAAACTCACAATCTAGAAAATGAGCAACTTAAATCTGGAATCAATGCTTGGAATACAGAGACATGGTCAGGGTTAGTTCCTGAGTCATTAGGAGGGAGGGAGCAAATGTTACTCAGAGGGCCCCCAAAAACATGCGTGGCCTCTATAAATGACTGTCATAATCATTTGATAATTGTATTTTTCAGATTTTTGATGGTATTTTCTGTAGATCAGAACGTATAGAATATTTTCTGAAATTCGTATCTTTTTATTAAATCACAGCTGTGTACATTAATGAAATCATGGGGTACAATGTGCTGGTTTTATATACAATTTGAAATATTTTTCTCTAACTGGTTAACACAGCCTTCACGGTATTTTGTTAGTTATTGTGTTAGGACAATTATATTCTACACCTAATAAATTTCACATGTACCCTTGTAAGATGCACTGTAGGTGAAATTCATATTTTTCGTAGTTTCATGTACCTGATTCTATCCTTTGACCTGCGGGGGTGGGGGGGTTGTTTGTTTATTTGTTTTTCTGTTGTTGTTATTTAGCAACCCCTGGCAGGATTCAAACCTACCAGCCCTGGTGCATGGAGCTGGCACCCCAACCGATGAGCTACGGGCACTCAGCCCCCTCTCTCCTTCAATGTTAGGTTCTTAAACCAAGGATACTTAACACCACCATTACTGTCACTTTATTCTTTTTTTTTTAATTAATAAACATATCTAAGAATTTATTCTTTGTAAATGCTAATGATGAAAACAACCTGTTTGTGAATAAATTGATTATTAGTAAATTAGAAACGAGAAAATAAACAGATCAACAAAAGAGGAAATTCATTCACTTTTGTCTAATGTATATGAAAACTTCAAACCAATGTCTGTCTTCAAGGGAATCAAAAAGCCAAATTTACAAATAAGTCATCCTAAACTAAAGACAAAGACACTGGAAAAAACACGTAGTAAAACATGTAAACACACACTGGTCTGTTCAAACCTACAATGGAAATGTTGGGAAAGCAGAGACAAAGTTCACCAATAAATCTGGATTAGAAAATATATTCCCCTCTGTTTAAATGTCTTAGTGCAGAAAAAGGATTTAATGATGCTATTTTTCAGTAAAAATGCATTGTTGCATGGTGCTTATTTCTTCACAATAGGACATAGTCTTGAGAAGGTCTCAGCTTCACTTATGGATTATTTCATTCTGCCCCTATCAGATAGGTGTGTATCTGTTTTTTAGCTTTTATTTTGTACTAGTCCATTTGTACATCTTTGCACCAATTCCCCTCCTTTTTTTTTTCCCTATGTGTAGAATATAGCTTTTGTTACTTTAGAAGGAAAGTCTCTGCAGCCTATTCTCTCTAGAAATGTCCCGGTTATTCTTGACCCTTAGCTTTTACACATTAATACTACATTCAGACTGGCAAGACAAAAGAAAAAAAAATAAGAAGAGAAAATAAAAATACAGAGCGAATAAGTAACTTTAAATGGCCATTGCATTGAACCCATAGACCGTGTAGGGACAGGATGAACCTCTTCATGACACTGAATCTGCCTTTTATAAAGATGGTCTGTCTCAACATTTATTGGGTTTTTCTTTCATGTATGCCTTAGATTTAATTTTTGTGCTGTTTGAATGATGAGATTACTACTATTTTAAAATGTTACCTTTTGAAATTGCATTTTCTTTCTGAGCACTCCTGGTAATATAGACAGCCAGTTTGCTTTGGTCAGTTCTTCTGTTTTGTTCGTCTTTGGGGGCTGGCTAGGATTTTCATTACAATATTTAACATAAGACATGATGTTAAACATTTATGGCTTTTAAATGTTTTTCATTAAAAAGTAATTGAAAAATTCTTCAGATATTTTCCATTAAACATGATATTTATTACAGGTATTTTTGCATATGCCTTTTATGTTAAGGATACTCATTTCTGCTCTCCAGTCAATATATTTTCTCATAAATAGATGCTTAAATTATCTAATATTTTTTGTCTAATGGGATAATTGTGGTATTTTCCTCTTTTAATTTATTCACATGGTAAGTTATATTAATGGTTTTTTATGTTGCACCAACATTGCATTCCTAAAATCAATGCAACTTAATTGTAATGAATATTATACATACTCATTTATCATGAGATTCATTTTGTTGAGATCTATATTCATAAGTGATATTGGTCTTTAAATTTCCTTTCTCATATGCCCTTCTCAGCTTTGGTATAAATTTTATAGTAAATCAACAAAATTACTTGGGAGATAGTCTTCTTTTTATTATCACTGAAAGAATTTCAGTAGGATTGGAATTATTTTCTGCCTGGCTATTTAAGAAAATTTACTTACAATGCTGGGCCTATTTCTTTCACTGTAGGATTATTTTAAACTCCTAATTCAGGTATTTTAGATTTTTTTCAAAGAATGTTTTAATCAATTTAGATATACATTTTTCTTAAAAACTTCTATGCCACTGAAGTTTTCAAGTGCATTGGTGTGAAGCTGTCTAGAATACTTTCTTCTTAGGACTTAAATCTCTGCAACATCTTTAATTATGGTTCCTTCCCCATTATTTTTGTTGGATTTTTGTTTTTGGTTTTATTAGCTTTTCATCAATTCACTTCATTGTTCTTGTTAAAAAATTAATTTTTGTCTAGCTTTATTTTCACTATTTCTTTTCAAGTTAGCATATCATAAAATCGGCTTTTTCTTTTTTTATCTTATTTATTTTTTTTTATTGTTAAATCATAGATGTGTACATTAGTGCAATCAAGGGGTACAATGTGCTGGTTTCATATACAATCTGAAATATTCTCATCAAACTGTTCAGCGTAGCCTTCATGGCATTTTCTTAGCTATTGTATGTAGACATTTGTATTCTGCATTTAGTAGGTTTCTCCTGTACCCATTCTAAGATGCACTGTAGGTGTGGCCCCACCCGTTACCCTCCCTGCACCAAAACCTCCCCCTCCCTTCCCCTCCCTTGGCCTTTGGCTATAACCCAACTATAGCACAGATATAGATTTTTAAAGTCTGAATGGGAGCTTCGGGCCAAACCTTGGTAATAAGCTGCAAAACTCTGACAGCACAGAAAGAGCAAATGACTATTGCGTTTTAGATCCAGGATTCCCAAAGAGTCTGAAAAGTCAGAAGTAGCGTAAGGCACCCCTTGCGAGAAAGCTTAGTGGTGTGAACACTCCTTGTTAAAGGTGATGGGGGCCCTCTGCTCGGCTGGGCAGAGACCAATGAGTAAGACGTCCTCTCCGTCCTTAGGAAGTGCAGAGCGGTCGGTAAATGTGCCACCAAAGACAAGAAGACAAGAACACGGAGGCCGGGGGGTGCTAAAGAGGGGGCCTCTGGCCAGCTCTCCTGGAATTCGCCAACTCATCTTCATGGTGGATATGATTCCTGATTATGTGGTTTGGGAGCACAGCCTTCAGATTCAGGGAATTAAAGGCTATCTAATCTCTGTGTACCTCAGATAAACATCAAGATGAAATAGATGCAAGGCTATACACTTTATTGTCTTTGAAATAAATATCTTCTGTTAAGGTAGCTTTCAATAGCATTTCCAAGGAAGGGCAGGTATAAAGGCAGGGATGGGGGAGAGGGAAAGAGCTCACAGCAGCTTAAGAGTGCGAGTGAGGGGGGGTGAGAGGGAGGGAGAAAGTCAGCACCGTGGGCCCGAGGAGAGCAGTTGGGGCTGGGCACTGCTGCGGAGGACAAGGCAGGCACCTGTGGTTCTGCTCAGAGGGTCCTATGGAGTGAACTCCTGAGAGAGGCAGGGGTCAGACTATACGCGCGGGATTTGAATAGCATGTGATTTTGCCCTTTCATTATTGCAAAAAAAATGGCAGGATCAATTAAGTTACTTAAAAACTGGCCATTTCTGATTTGCATTTTTGTAAATACTCGCCTGGAAGCAGCACGTGCATGCACACTAGAAGGCAAACCTGAAATATTATGTATAATCATCTACCTCTTATCAACCGCACAATTACCGGAACGTGCACCTTTCTTCATGATGTCCTTTTGTGTTAAATGATAGATGGGGTGACTATCCAAATTCCAAACTATCTAAATTCCAAAATCTCCCTACAACTCAAAGGATACAGATTACTGTGGGAGTCGGAAGTGCAGACATCCTACTGAGAAGGTTATATTTAATAAGAAGCAGGCAAAGCTCGTGTTTCATAAGAAGCCTCTCTCTTCACTCTGAGCTGAAGCCCTGGGACCCTCAGTGCACGGTCCTCGCCGTCTCTCCCACACCGCAGCGCTAGGGCTTTTACTGTGCAGTCACTTCTAATTTAAAACTCAGCCAGTTGGGGCAAATCCACAAATCCACATCTTCTTCCTCTCCTTTCCCTGCCCACCTTCCTGCAGAGGTTCCCTGCCACTTCTGCGTTGTCCCCCGGGCTCTGTTGTGACGTCCTCTCCTTGTGTTCTCCCCTCTTGTGGACTTGTGTCTGCTGTGTGGTCCTGCCTATGTCTCTGGCTCACGCTGCTTGTCATACAGAGCTCTCAGTGGTCTCAGCCGTGCTGAGGGAAGGAGAGATGACCGTCCTGGCCCTCTGTGCCACCCTGTCCTTGTGCACCTGTGCTGATCACAGGCATTTCATGAGCGCCAGGGGAAGGAGGCTCAAACCCGTCAGTGCACTCTCCCAGGCTGACCGCTGCTTTCCCTTGGCCACTGCTATAGTTAAGACTTGGTCTCAAGTGCTGAGTTTCAGGAATCAAATATCTCTTTCCTCGTCCTCGTCCTCCTCCTCCCCCTGCCCTGTTTCGTCTCAGCCCAGAAACAATTCTTCCTACAAGATGACAACTTAACTTTTCAAGTAGGTGACATTCCTTCCAACTCTCCTATGTATGGGATAAACTCTACGTTTTCAAGCCAGCAGAGTGACCACTGTCAACCTAAAAATTAAGAAAGACTTTAGAGATAATGATCTCCAAATAACATTGCATTTAGTCAGAGGTGATAGACAAGAAATATAACCTCATGAGGTTAATTGAGGATTATTACAGCAGTGCATTGGGTGAGGGAAGGATAAAGGGAAGCTTTTATTTCATTAGCAAAAAGAGAGGTCACATAAGATGCTTAGATTAGAAACAAAGTTCATTGCCTCCCGAGGCCCAAAGCCAGAGCTGTCAATTCACTGCCAGAGATGCCGTTACCAAGTAAACGTCCTCTCAAGCACATCTTTCTGAATTACTGCAGGGCTAAAGAATGGTGATAAACCTTGTCATAGAAATTCAAGCCTGTGTGCAAAATGCAAAGCAAAGCCGGAGATGCATGAAGGGTGTGGAGGGAGTTTTGTGAGGTTTAGATGGTGCTGGGAAATAGTTCTTCCCTCAGACATAAAATCACAGGCCTCCCCACCCTCACCCCCTCCCAGCCTTATTTTGTATGTGTTTGGCAAAAGTGGTAACTTTTCACAAGAGACATTGAAAGCCAAGAACTTAGATTTATTTTTTCTTTTAAAATACCTTGCTTTCAAGATTAAGGTGGACTTTAAATACAGGAGCCTGACTCTGTTCTAAGTAAGCTATTCTCTGTCTTTTATTTGCTGACCAAGTATTAATTGAGCACCTACTATGACCTAGGAATTCTCTAGGTGCAAGTGGTGATGTAATAAGCAAAACATACCTAGAATTTAGTTTTTATCAGGAGGTGAAACAATGAAACAAAAAATATAATAAACCATGATTAGAGGATGCTAAGTAATAGAGAAGAAAAAATTCATATATAATAGAGCACTATTTCACATTTTTATTCTGTTACCTCAAAGCCTAGAGCGCTTTGAAGAAGCATCAATTTTCTTTCCAACTTTCTATTTCACACTGTGACAACTTAAAAGGGTTTATTTTTTTTTTTTCTTTTAATCCTTTTGCCTATTGTGCTGAAGTTATTTTGCTCAGGTAACTGCTTTTCATTTTCAATGTAACATTATTCAATTTATCCCCTAGTGAGACAATATGAATACCGACTAACCACAGAATGTTGTAGACCTCCACGGATTATTGCCAACATAAAAACACAATGAGCTCTAAGTTTTTCATGTGTGTGCGTGAGGGAGTGTGCATACGCTGCCCAGCTGAAGGCATCTGCACCGGTTACCTGAACTACTGCAATTTCCCACACAGAAGTAAATGTCTCTATACAATATAGGAAAAATAGAAATTAAGCACTGTATATTTCCTTCTCTAACAGGTCTGGAGCTTCCCGTTTACACAACTAGGATGACATAGGCTTGATTTTGAAGAGCAATTTTTAATGAATGCCGTTTTGAGTAAATACAACACAAAGAAGTGTCATTTTTAATTGTCTGACATGTTTATGTCATTCATAGAAATTAAACCACATGTTTTGAGGACTAACGCCTCAAAGAAAGCAGAATTCCATGCTCCAAGAGCCTATGGTTTTACAGGAATGAAAGTTAATTCTAAGAATGACAGTGAGTTGGATACTGCCTTACCACAGTTGCAGCATAAAACAAATATAAGTTGATTTTTCAAAAATATTTGAATTTCATACCTCATTTATATGAAACTGGTTTTTTTAAAAAAGAACTTAACTTTGATTTTTTTCCTTTGTGTAGATTTCACCATCCTGAATTTAGATATGTTCTTTAGAAATGCACAAATTATTACATCAATTATTATGCTTATTATATCAATTCTTATGCTTATTATATCAATTCTTACGCTCCAAAAGTTCTTGGAGATGCAATGCTCTCAGCCGTAGACAATCACGCCCAGTCTCATTTCTTTTTGGCTGCAGTCATCCTCTCTGAGGAAGGACGTTTGTAATACATTTTACTACCTGAGGGAAGCAGATCAAATCAAATGTTTCTTGTGCTCTGATGTTAATTATCTTCTTTGCTAGAAGTCTCTATAAAGTCTCAAGGTGTCTACAAATTCCCTAAAACTGCAAGCAAAATACAAAATGCTGAGCATGGCTTTTCTGCTAAAAGGTCAAAAAATTACCATATATACTCGAGTATAAGCCAATTTTGTGCCGGAAAAAACTCGGCTTATACTCAAGTATATATGGTAGATCAGATCAGAATCAAATCATAAGGTTCGTAAATAGTTCTGCAGTTTTAAAGGTTAAATACTTTATTGTCTTTGAAATAAATGTCTTCTTTAAGGTAGCAAAAAGTTCTAATTTTATACTCTAATTATATATTCCAAAACTATTTGGAATTCTTCTGCCTGCGATTTTGTATATTTAACATTTTATTTGGAAGTATGGATCCATGGATGCCTTTTTTTTTTTATTGTGAGCTTATGAATGCTTCCTTAAAAACTACACAATCTAAACTGCATCTCTTATATCTCCAAGTAAGCATAAATTGTGTTCCTCTTCTTAGCTTAAGTCAGTACTATGTTAAAATAACATGTTTTGACAACATATAATTAAAAACTAATGTACGTAGGAACAATATGGAACATTATTGCTTTATGTGATGGATTCATATTTGAGAAAATTATCCCATGGAAATGCAAAATATGTAAAATGTCCTGCTATACATGCACATGTATTCCATCTAAATGTGTTTGGGAAGGTGTGTGTATACCAGGAATTAAGAAATGTTAAAAAAACAGGAAAACAGAATCCATTCTCAGTAAGTTTACTTAAAAACAGCCACCCAAACTTATTGCTTTATAAATAATAAACCAAGGTTATACCATGAGGCATAGGTCCAAAGCAAATCATTATTTTTAGCAATAATACCCCCTGGACTATGTTAGACCAGCAAATGAAACAGGTGTGAAATATGACTCTCCCATTTAAGGTGACTGCTGAGACGGGGAACTTTAGTTCTTGGGAGAGATAACAACTTTGCTGTCACCAACATATTTCAGCACAGCAACTGAACAGCAGTGGCTGGCGAGACACAGTTGCTAGATTTACTTTAGCAATGGAAGGATGATGCATTTGTGTGGGCCTGGAAGGGGAGGACAACTCTTTCTATTGTGATCTGAAACCGACTTCAGCTGTGCAAGCCGAATACCACATCCTTTGGGCTGGACCTGCCCTTCTGCTGTGCTGTAACAGACAACTCCTGGCCTGGGTGGATGCTGGGGCTACCGCTGTTCATCTCTACATCTTCCCAGAAAACCCAAAGTGTTTGGAACATTGAGTGTCCTCAGCCAAGGCAGCCCGAAGCCAATGTTTGAGAAAGAAAAGTTTCCCCATAGATGCAGACCTTGGATCTGGGCTATTGAAGGGCATTTTCATAAATAGGAACTTAGTAGTCTACTACAAGAAAATACAATCTGCTGCCATAGCTGGTGAGACGTGATCTTCCGAAAAATCAAGCACAGATGAACATATCCAGTAGTTTATGAGCTTGCTTTCTGTCTTGAACTTTGGAAGCCTTCATGTGCCATTCGCTCATGTGAATGCATTTTACCTGTAGTGCTTTACGGGCAATGCTGTTCTTACAGAATGACGGGTTGGACAATCCTAGTTGAAATCTTTCTGCTGCTTCTATAGGCTGCGGATTAATAGCTTAAGGAACCATGGTCCGTTAGCAGCAGGCTTGGTGATAGGGACTGTGATTATGCCTTTCATCTGGACGAGGCTTCATGTTCAGACACTGCCTCTACTTTGCTCAAAATTACATTAATTTTTAAGCAACTTATAATACAATTTGTTTGTTCTAATAATATATAATTACCGTTGTTTTCTAAAAGGTTTAACATGAAAAATGTCTTTTGGAAAAAAGGTCGTCTTATTTGAAGAGCAGTCTTAAATTAATGCAGAGAATTTGGAATTGCCGTTATTTAGAACGAGTATTTTTGCCAAAAGTAGGCAATTTTAAAAACTTGAGTGAAAGTATTTTATTCCTAAGAATATATTATTTGTGGTTTAATATTTTACTACATTATATTACTATCAATTGTAAATACCGTATCAATGATTGAATCATTATTATTTTAAAAACAAATTTAAATTGTAATTAATGTATATTTCCAATACGTTTCTTATTAAATGTTAATGTCTTAGGTGGGCACCTTTACTTAGTGGTTAGGGCGCCAGCCACATACATGCTCCAAGGCTGATGGATTTGAACCTGGGTTGGGTCTGCTAAACAAAAAAAAAAAAAAGAAAAGAAATTAAATTTTGATGTTAATTAATTAAGATAAGAAAATAAGTACTTTCAAAACAAATTTACTGACAGTGATTTTTGCATCAGGAGGGCAATTATAACTTAGGTTGTCTAGAATAAGTAAGTATAAAAAGAGATGTGCTGCCAAACTCTAGAACCTTCCGGCCCAGCCACGCCTGATGAAGTTTGATGTGTGTGTTTTCTGTCTAGCTGTGGGCGTGTCTGAAAGCTGTGCTGCTTGTGGGTTCTTTCTGGGGCCTGCAATCATCAAGGTCCCATCTGCTTCCTCTCCACCTAACTTGATTCATGCATGATTTTAATATGCAAATAAACTCAGAAACATAGAAAGAGTTTAGGAAGTATAGTGGAATCATGACATCTTTGCTCAACATTCTTTAAAAAACAATCATCGTCTTCAAAGGAAACCCAAACTTACTTTATAGTATTAATTGACCCCCTTGAGCACCAAATTCGTGACATCTGTTTTCTCATTTAATTTTCCCAACAAATCTACAGGTCCAAAATGTGTTTGTTTTGAAATTTTAGATTTTCATATATTATATAATAGAGAAACTTTGTTAAGAAAAGAAGAACTGAGCTAACTTTATTATTTCTTTATTATACAAGTTATATTTTAAAAATAATTACAAAATACAAAGCATCAAAATGAAATATTTGTGTTATAATCCCCAAACAAAAATAATACTGGTAATAACTTTTATAATTGTCAAATTCTTCATCATATACACATGTCTAGTAATGTATATGTATTTAACATACAAAAATAGATTTTGGTTCATGCTTAAAATATTAAGCTAAATGTATAGGAGTGGGGTGCAGGGAAGATAGATGACTAGAAGCAATGCCCGGCAGAGGCTCCTGACCAGAGGGAGAAAAACTAGGTGGAATTGGACTCTATGAACCCAAAGGTGGTGAGCTGGGCTCAGCAAGCTGTGACTCCAAGGAAGTGAATTCAAGAAAACAAATTAAGGTACACAGCCCATCACCCAGAGGATGGGAGACCCCTCCACCAAGCAGGAGGCTCACAGCAGGTGAGCAGGGGACAAAAGGCCTCTTACCCCACTGGAGAGCTGCTAACATGGATCTCCTCCTCCAGGGAGGCCCCACTTGTGAGCCTAGACACCACCCTGACTGACATAAAGTGAACAAATACTTTCCCCATAATTCTGAACTCCTTCCCTCTCTAGTGGCAGTCTAAAGTTCTACCCCTGCAAGCCCAGAATGTTTTGCCTTTCCTTGAGAGACCTGGGCATAGTGTGGGCTGTTGAACTGCTGTTCAGCACAGACTCTGTGACTCGTGGAGAAGAAGGAGGGTACAGGACAAAAGGGACACGTGGTGGGAAAAGGAGCAGTCAACTGGTTACGACTGTGCCTGGGCAGCAGTGGGGATGACCCCTGGTTCTGGCTGTGTCTGGCAGGTAGAGGCACAGAACCCCAGTTCTGACTGAGCTCAGCAGGTGCGGGCATGGACCCCCAGCTCCAACTGAGCTCCAAGCACAGGTGCTGACACCCAGTGTGGAGTGAGCTCAGCAAGCAGGGACGTGGACCCCTGGCTCCAACTGAGCTGGTGAGCAGAGGCGTGGATGAGCCGTGCAGATTGAGCTCGGTGGGTGGGAGCCCAGATCCCCAGCTCTGACTGTGCTCAAGGGTCAGGGGTGCTGACACCCAGTTGGGACTTTGACAGGCAGTTGGCGGCTCACTAGAGGGGACCGGGAGCCATCCTCTTGGGTTGCAGAACAGAATTGCCTGTGGTTTTCTGCCTGCTGCTGGAGATCCTTGGATCTCTCCCTGTTGAGCAGGGTTTGTACTGCCCGAGACAATATGACTGGAACTCTCATCTGGGGCTGTCCACTTGGGGACACTCTGAGATTGACCTGTGGAAGTTCTGTAGTGGAAAAAAAAAACTGAACGGTGGGAGTGGGGCATCACAGCTGCCTGTATCTCTTCCACCTGAGATTTAAACCTAATACCATGACTTCTTAGGATAGGGTAGAGGTTGGCTGATTTCAAAACAGAGCCAGCTTTCACTATCTCACCAAGTAGGTCCTCACAGTCTCTGGCTGAATCTCTGAAAGACGCCTTTACAAAACTCAACTCTGAAAGGGGCCTTTGTAAGGTTGTAGGGGATAAGCCATAATTACAAGGCCTACAGCTTTGGTAAAGGGCTGATTAACTGTACTAGATGGGATCCCCAATTCAGTCTTACCCTACAAGTTTTAATAACCAAATGGTGG
The DNA here is from genome assembly GCA_963574355.1 of Loris lydekkerianus. Lineage (NCBI taxonomy): Eukaryota > Metazoa > Chordata > Mammalia > Primates > Lorisidae > Loris > Loris lydekkerianus. The sequence continues at coordinate 12,086 of CAUYPK010013040.1, forward strand.
AAAATAATCATGGGGTAGAACCAATAGAAGAACTCTGGCAACCTGACCAATCAGAGTAGATCAACCCTGCCCCCAAGGAACAACAAAGGAGATACAATTGAAGATGCCAAGCTTAGACAAATGGCTGAAATGTCAGAAATAGAATTCAGAATATGGATATCAAATAAGATGAATAGAATGTAGGAAAATACAGACACCTGAGAAATTCAAAAAGTCCTTAATGATTACTACCAAAAACCTCGATTCTCAGAAATAGGAAAGTCTGGAGGAAATGGATCAATACTTGGAAGAATGCCACCTTCCTAGACTCAGTCAGAAAGAATTAGAAAGTTTGAATAGCCCTACATCAAGCCCTGAAATAGCATCAACTATATGAAATCTCCCAAAAAAGAAAAGTCAGGAACCAGATGGCCTCACATCAGAATTCTATCAAAGCTTCAAAGAAGAACTAGTACCTATATTACATAACGTTTTCCAAAACATGAAGAAAGAAAACATACTCCCCAACACATTCTATGAAGCAAATATCACTTTGATCCCCAAAAGCAGGAAAGGACCCAATGAAGAAAGAAGACTATAGACAAATGTCATTACTGACTATTGATGCAAAAATATTCAATAAGGTCTTAGCAAACAGAATTCAACAATACATCAAAAAAAATTATACACCATGATCAAGTTGGCTTTATCCCAGGATTACAAGTTTGGTTCAACATATGTAAATTTATAAATATAATACATCACATAA
>CAUYPK010013042.1:0-54828 GCA_963574355.1 Loris lydekkerianus
CTGCCTTCCCAACACGGAAGAGAATGGCAAGGGTTCAGCAGCAGCAGAGAAGGGCTGGGGTTCACCCCACTGGTGATTTGGGTGCTCTGTATATGTGTTTCTTCTTTTATAAGTATCTATTTATAAAATTGTTTTTAAAAATGGTCTTTTTATTTAAATCCGCACTATCTCCTATGTCATACCAAATAACAAGCAATAAGAACGTGAAGCAGTCGTGTGGAAGGTTTAGCAATCCTATGTGGGAGGACCACTATAAAGTGTAGCTGAATGAGTTGATTCGGGGAGAAGCCATCTTGCAGTGAGCAGTCTGAGAAGGCTTCTTGGAGGAGGTGTGCCTTGAGAGGGCTGTCCTGCTGAAGGAGGGTGGGATGTGGAAAAGAAGAGCCAAAGAGAGTCTTTGATGGGAACAGTGAGATGGAAAGTTGGTGTTTTTGAACTGAACTTCAGGAAGCCATAGGACTCTGATGAATACAGGGAGCAGGATACCTGTCAACCACAGCAGCTGCATTCCTAGCTGCCTTGTTGATTAGGTTCCATGTTAGATTCTGTTTGAAAGCCACTGACGTAAGTCAGTTAAGCTCTGAGGGAAATGTGCTAAATGTATTTGGAGATCGCTGTGGATTGCAATGTTAAGGTCAGGGTTATTGGGGAAATCTCCCTGTGTTTGTTTGTGGACCTTCCAACTAAATAGTTCCTTGTAATGAGACTTTCTTGGGACAGTCCCTAAAGTAGTCAAGGTCTATAGAGTTGAAGGAAGAAGGAAGAAGATACAAATTTGTTACAGCACAGAAATATGAATTTTAAAACTGAAATATGAATTTTAAGCTTTTTAACAAAGCTTAGGAGGATTGATAGCTCAGGGGGGCTTGTGTAACCATCCCTATGAATATCTGGCTGCTTTCATTGTAGAGCCTTGGTCCTTTCTCTAAGCAGTCTGAGATAACAGGACACCTACTTAGGTCTGTCACTACCACTGTCACACCTGCTGGAGAATTGACATATCTTTCCTGCCCAGACTGTAGAGTCCAGGGCTGCTCCCACCCTGAGAGCTTCCGGGACTCCCCCTTCCCAAAAAGCAAAAGAATGGACTCTCCTCCCAACTGTCAGCCAACTGGGTGTGGATGGGAGAGCTGGGGGACCCGAGGTGGGCGGGGCAAAAGGCAGCATAGAGCTTGCTTTTGTTTGGCAAATTCATTCTGATTTGTGTTCTGCACATACAGGGTCTATTCGGGGTGGGGGGAGGATTCTGCTATTTGTTCCCTCTTTGAAACTGAATCAATAAAATAAATTACCAGGTTAGGTATTTTCTTTTGATTTTTTAATAGAAAATGTAGTGTAAGAACTTCTATCACTGTACCTTCTTTCTCTCTTCCCAGCAGAATTGCGTTGCTTGATGAATTAATGTACAGTGTTTACATTATTATCTCAGTTTCAGTACAGGGTGACCCCAGAGTTGTCACACGTAGGGAAAATTTACAAAATATTTCTTACAGAGTTTTGCCAAAATAATCTCTGTGTTGGCCACCTCTTGTAGAATTTTGTAATGAATATTTTGCAAAAGAGGGTACATTGAGTTACAGTTTCCCATTTTCCTTATGTATGGCGACTTTATGGGTGACTTTTGAAACATTCTATGTTGTGAAATGCCAAATGAAGCAGTGAACTATCCTTACATTTCCTCTACCACTTTATTTTTTCTGGAATTAGTCATTGTCTTGTTTATTTTCATTTGCTTAGTTTCTTCTACATTTCTGTTTATTTTTCCCACATTTTTCATCAGAATTTCTTAAACTCTTCTCTCACAGGCACCGTTAGGTATATTTTTCTCTATTTTCAGTCTGCAAAGATGCCTATGTTATCCTGGTGCCTACTCAGACATCCTGACTGGTATAGTTCTGTGTTTCCCACGCAGGTGTCTTGAGTAGGTCGTAGATGTGCCTAGCCCGGGTGTGTCTGGTGCAGAAGAACACAGGTATGAGCCGGCCTAGGGCTCTGGTCCTTAAGTCGGCAGTGGAACTCGCCCCCCGTGGGGCTACACTAGCCCTGGACTTCTGGCTATGTGAGATAATAAAACCCCATTTTTCTTGTTTAGGTCATTTTGAACCAGATCTTTAGAAACTTGCAGCCAAAAGTATGCTAACCTGACTGTCTCCATATATTAATTTTCACGCTTTCCAGAACACTGTCAATGGGCATTCCCAAGTACTGGAGACGCCCTTCTTGGCTATCTGGATGCCCTGCAGAACTGCACCCGTCACTGGGTCATCCTGAGCCTTCCCTTCATTCCTCTCCTGAGGAGAAGCCAATTTCTCTACTTTGTTTAACACCCTTTCTCAGCGGTGCAACCCCTAGTGGCTTCCTTGCGCACATGAGGTAAAATCATGAAGACCTTGCATGTCTGAATGTCTGTCTTCTGCTCTCACCCCCAGCTGTCTAGTTCAGTTTAATGTAGAATTCTAGTTTTAAAATTAACTTTGATTCAGAATTTGAAGGTGTTGGTCAGTATTGTCTTTAGATTGCAGAATTGCAGTGGAAGCTCAATGCCATCCTTATTCTCAGTCTTTCTATGTGGCCCTTTGCAGGGAGGAAGGGCCTTTGCTGCAAATGTACAGCATTTTAAAATCCCCAGGCTCTTGTATTTCATCTTCGTGTAAATCGGTGTGTCTCATGGATGTCCGCTTTTCATTCTTTATGTGGAGAGCTTGGGGAACCATCTGTCAGAAAAGCCACGCCCTTCTACCCTGGGAGATGTTTTTGTGTTTTTTCTCTGATGGTTTTCAGACCCCTTCCTCCTGTTGTCTTCATTCTTCCTCTTTGGAACCTCTGTTATTCAGATTTTCAGTGCTGGTTTGATCCTCTCATCTTTCCCTTCTATTTTTTATTTCTTTGGCTTTTTGCTTGGTGTTCTGGTTGAGATTATTTTCTCCATGTTCTCGGACACACTTTCCTCTGACACACTGTCCTTTTCTTATTCTTAGATGCAATATCTCTTGTGTCTCCGGGTATGTTGTATTTCATGGTTGGTTGCTTGTTCATTTTGTTTTACTTTGTTTCTTTGCTCTTTCTGTCTTTTCTGGTCTCTCTAATGGAGGCTTTCTGGAGGTCTTTGGCTATCTTAGGACACTTAAAACCGATGAGGAAGGGACAGTCGCTTCCTGTCCTCTACTGTTGACTCTGTTCACTGTACCCATGATTAGCTGTGGCTCCCGCTGTTTCTCTGGGCTTCTCCAGATGTCGGTGTCTGTAGGCCTTCATCTAGGACAGCAGTTCTCAACCTGCGGGTCGTGACCCACAGGAACTGTATTAAAGGGCCACGGCATTAGGAAGATTGAGAACCACTGATCTACGAGCAATCCACCTGCGGTCAGTGTTTGGTTACTCGTCACCCAGAGTGCGCATTTTAGTTAACCCACCTGTTTTCAGTAGTGTGCCTTTGCCTCGAGCCCCTTCATATCTGGGGCCTCCTTGTCTTGAAAAATTAAACCAGCTTGGGTGGCGCCTGTGGCTCAAAGGAGTAGGGCACCAGCCCCATATACTGGAGGTGGTGGGTTCAAACCCAGCCCCAGCCAAAAACTGCAAAAAATAAAATAATAATATAATAATAATAATAATTAAACCAGCTTAAGTCCACAAAATACACTGTCAGCCTCCTGCTGAGGTGGGCAGTAACAGAGTCAAGCAGTTTGGGCCAATCCCCCATTTTCCACCCCAGCCCCCGCCCCCAGCCTTCCCCAGTGCCTGGCACTTCCAGCTGCAGGGATTTCCTGGTATATCATGGCCAGAATCAACTTGATTCTCTGCATGTGCCGGTGTTAGGCTTCCTCCATTTTGCTGCTCTTTCCACAGCTTCCTTTTCTTCCAGATATTTGCTTTTGTCATTTACCCCCTCATAGCTTCTCTTCTCTTTTTTTTTTGTTCCTGTGAGTTTATACCATTTTTATTGTTTTATTTTTATATTATTCTTTCTGAAAGAAAGATAAACTCAACAATATACCATTGTTAAACAGAAACCCACAAATGGCTTTAAACCAACTAAAAATAACCTATTTGGCTTCATGGAGGGGTTCCCCCCCAAATAGGGGGGCTTACTGGATTTGAGAAAGTCCTTAATTTGAAAATTCAGCTTATTGTAATTTGTAGTTTGCATCAGCCCAATGTTTTCCCAGGAATCAGATGTTATGTAGAAGGAAGGAGAACTCCATTTTTCTTGTAAGTCTGGTTTAATAAACATTTACATCATGGAATGAGGACCTTTTAGAGGAAATGGTTTTCTATATGACCAAACTCAAAGGGTTGGCTCTTGAAAATATGAGGTGGCACTTCTGTTTCTATTTTTGGAGAAATTTTGAAAAGGTCACATCTCAATCATAGCAGATTAATCACTTTTAAGAATAAGTCTTGGAAAGATTAGGACATGTGTATTTAGAATAATGGTTAAGAGAACACAGGGTCTCAAAGCAGCAGCAGTTCTAAAGAGCCACTAACCAACTGTCTCTAGACTAAAACTAATGAACTAAACAAACATAAAAATTTGCTACTTGTGCTCTTTTCTCAGCTCTGATACTGCTTAATCTAAGGAAATTGAGATTTATAATCACCATTATCTTTTCTAAGTTTAAAAACACCACTATCTAAGTACCCTAAATCTCCTTTTTTACAAGAGAATCACTAAGTTTTTTCAGATGAACAGCCTTAACCAGGAGGTATAATATGCCCTGTGGATTGTTGTCTTTGATGAATAATAACTAAATGATTGCTGTGCCTATGTTTCTGCCCAAAACAGTGCCTTGGAAGATAACTAGATGCTTCTACTCCCGTCCACATAATGGATGGTGTTTGGAATCTTGTACCAACATGTTTTAGACAGTTTTTAAACATGGATTCATGCCCATTGCTAATGTACATAAGCTGCAAAAGTGTGGGAATGAGAAATTTTGCTCCATGCTCTCTTGTTCTTAGGGAGTTAATTGAATCTTAGGAAGAAATGATTAGCTCTTAGTTGTGCCTGATACATAACGGAACATGAGAAGTCTGGTAAGGTCCTGAGAATGATCTGACTTTGAGCCCTTGATGACTATAATGAAGCACAATGAATAATATAGGTATTTGCAATGCCTTCCAGATGCTTGAAACCAGACTTTCCTTTTAGACTGAAATTCTTTTGCACTTTCAACTTGATCTTATTGATACACCTTCTAGTAAAGATGTACTGACTTGGTATTGCTACATTCACCAGTAGGCAGTGATAGAAAAAGCATGAGTCTTTTTAGTTTTTTTTTCTTTACTTTGTTGCCCTCAGTAGAGTGCAATAGCATCATATCTCACAGCAACCTCAAACTCTTGGGCTCAAGTGATTCTCTTGCCTTAGCCTCCCAAGTAGCTGGGACTCTAGGTGCCCTCCAAATGCCCATCTGTTTTTAGAGATGGGGGTCTCACTTTGGCTCAGGCTAGTATCAAACTCCTGAGCTCAAGCAATCCATCTCCCATAGTGCTGGGATTAAGGCATGAGCCACCGCACATAGCCCAGAAGCATGGATTTTAGAAGACCTGTGTAACAAACAATAGGAAAGCATTTTTGAGGAAGTAGGTAGGATGTGGGTTTTGTTTTTCTGACCATGTCAACTATTTGGCTTCATTTGTATTGTTCAGTATCATAAGTCTAATTCTAAATGTAGATCTCTTGGTAATAACCTAGTAGACATAACGCTTTTGTCTGGCCAGCACCTCTCTGGGAACCCCCCACCCCAAACATCTCAGTCATCTTTTTAGAGTGGGTGGAATCCTTATGATGAACCAGGGGCACACAAGTCAGTCTTCCAAATCACTACACTGCATTCCCTTCACCATGGCAGTTAGTGGATGAAGTGCTGATGCGCCTTATCCTACCATGGGTCTACATCAGTGTTTTAAACCTTTTTAATCTCAGCACACTTGAACCTGTAGTTAAACTTCTGCAGCACACTTCAGTTATATTGATAAAAAAAAAAAAAAAAAAAGGAAAAGAATATACTTACTGTGCTTTGAACTTCTTTCGAAAATAATGACATTTACAATTTTTTGAGGCATATCTAAGATTCTGTCAGGGCACACCACTTGAAAATCACTGGTCAACACAAATACAAGAGGGACTTTACCTAACAACTGCAATTGGTGTAACCTAATTCTTTGTACCCTCAATAAATCCCAAACAATAAAAAAAAAAAAAAAAAAGTCACTGGTCTACGTGATTGGGTCATAGCCTCATGGTAGTTGAGAAGTGTACTGAATGTGTATCCCTTTTGAATGCTCATTTTGACTTTCACAATGTTGTCAAATCCTGAGTCAAACCATTGTAATTCAGGGACTCTGTGTATTCTTATTAATAAGTAGCATCAGATCAGGGTCTGGCATAAGATCAAAACCAAAACTACAGCACTTCCAAGAGTTCTAGGACTTCTGGGAGAAAAATCTTTAAGATGCTCTCCCTTTTCCTGGAACTCATAATACTCTGCAAATCATAGCCTAGAGCTGCCTGCCTGCATATTACTGTATTTCATTTTAAAAATGTGCTTGTTTTTCACGTTTTAACAGATCTTTGGGTTTGTAGCTTTTAGTCAGTGTCATATTAGCACGATCACTTTAATAGGCAGGTTTTTTTCTTAGTAGTAGATAAAATAATGGTAGGACTTAGAGTCAAAGTGTGTTCGTTGCTAAGATTACGGTTCTTTCCCTCTCTTATTAAACGCGTCCCAATCTCTACAAAAGCCTGGTTAGGTTTTCACTCCTCTTAAAAGTTTTCTTGGGTGGTGCCTGTGGCTTAAAGGAGTAGGGCGCCGGCCTCATATGCCGGAGGTGGCGGGTTCAAACCCAGCCCCTGCTAAAAACTGTTAAAAAAAAAAAAAAAAGTTTTCTTTGCTGTTGGGGCCTCCTTAGAGGTGAGCAGGGTTAGGATGAGGCATCTGCTACATATCTGCATCTAGATCTCACCTGTTTTGAAAATGAAAATCAGGTAAAATCAGGCAATGTAGGATTACAGCTGGGGGCACAGGCCTGGAACCACATTGTGATTTGAAGCCTGGCTTTCTAGGGGGATGATCTGGGTAAGTCACATAACCTCTCAGCTTTAGTTTCCTCATTTATAAAATGAAGATAATCACACTCCACTGTCTCTGAGAGGACCGAGTCGCCATCCTTGAGCTGTTTCCCATGGAGCATTTCAGAGCCCATACCCCACATGCAGAGTGTACCTAAAGTCACATAGAAACTTCCACATATTAATTACCACTTTTAAACAGATCTTTTAAAATTGTAACATGAGCTGTGTGCGTTTGAAGCAGTAGTCAAACAGGAGCCTTCATTCCCTTGGCAGCCGTGCCTGGACTGGGACTGGGTTTGTGCTGTCACTTCTGCGGGCTGGTTTAGGAACAAAAAGGTGAAAGCAGCTGAGCCAAAAGGAGCTCCTTTTAAAATACAAGTGACCCTGGTAGAAGGAGTTGCACCTTCAGCTGCTGCCTATCATGAACACCTTCCTGGGAAGTCTGCGACTAACTTAGGTTGGATGGCTAAGCGTTAGGTTAGCAAGGGAGTTTGTTTCCTTGGGGCTGGAGAAGGGTGAATTGCGTTCACTTATCTGCCTGGGTAGGTGTAGGTACAGCAGAGAAGTGGGGGCTTCCAGTTGTACGGTGGTCTTGGCATTCAGAGATGGAGGTTGTGTCAGCTAACTCCAGGTGATTACTTTATAAATAAAATGGCCTTGGACTTACCTCGGTGGGGAAAAATTTGGACACTGTTTGAGTTCTGCCATTTGCTAGGCAGGTGGTCTTGGTCCTCAGCATCCCCATCTATAGAACAAAACCACCTGCTTCATGTTCCCTCCATTACAAAGGATTTTTTAAACCAGAAGAGTCTCTACAATGTGAGGGGTTGCTGAGAGTATCACAGAAGAAAACCCTGGGGAAATCCAGGTTTGCAGCTTGGCCCTGGGTGTGACCCACCATGTGGGCAAATCACACGCTTGAGGAGCCTCCATTTTATTATTACGAAAATAGGGATAGTACCTGAAAATCTCAGTGAGGCTGAGTCAGAATCACATAAGAATGTATATGTGAAGGTCTCCCGCTAAGCTTTGTAAGTGGTTTTTTGTTTTGTTTTGTTTGAAACAGTCTCGCTTTGTTACCCTGGGAGGAGTGCTATGATGTCACAGCTCACAGCAACCTCAAACGCTTTGGGCTCAAGGGATCCTCTTGCCTCAGCCTCCCGGTAGCTGGGACTACAGGTGCCTGCCACAACACCTGCCTGGTTTTAGAGATGGAGGATCTCACTCTTGCTCAGACTGCTCTTAAACTCCTGAGCTCAGGCATTCTGCCCACCTCGGCCTCTGAAGGTGCTGGGATTACAGGCCCCGCTCAGCTTTGTGTTTTTGATTCCCCAGATAGATTCTTTGCCTGTTTGGTTCCCGAGTCATAGGGTTATTACAGTTTACAGATTAAAAAACAAAACACCACCACACACCCAATCTGTTAAGTTAAAATTATGAAAACTTAGAAATAAGGCAAAAAGATTTCCCACATTCAAGGAGTTACTAGAGCATTATGTGCAAACCCACAGGGCTATCAGACTTTCTGGGGGCAGGGGTGACTTTGTTTGATATACTATTCTATTAATTAAGGCTCTGGGAAAAAGGATAGCATGTAGAATATCAGTAATTGTAAATGACTTCTGTCTAATCATAGAGACAACTCCGAAGATTAGTTTTCTTGCCCTATGGAATATTAACTGGTATTAACTTAAGTTTGCTGTCTTATTCCAATAGTCTTCCTTTCTTTGAAGAAAAAGAATATATTTTTTATGTGAATATCATTTCTGTCTACTGGATCTTCCTTTCAAGATCTAGTAGTTTTACTATCCTGTCTTCTCATTGTTGAGTTACATAAATCTTTGACACATTATATATTTGTATGAGAATCATGTTTTCAGTGTTCTAAAAATAATAGTTTGGGCATTAAAAAGTAACTTTCTGTTGTTTCTGTATTATACTTTAGGAGAGTTATTTACAACCTTTTGGTAAGTACAACAAAATCTGGGAGATTTAGTCATTCTTTCTAAAAGTTAACAGCCAGTCAAAGCTCGGTTCTGAGGTAGGAGGACAAAACTGTTCCCTGTTACCATTTGCTGTCAGCTGCATCATGATGTGACTGTTCTGGAAAGCTACTCTGTTACATTCAGATTGCATTGTGGGTTTAAGTTTGTTTTAAAGAAAGCTTTAGAGATACAATTTTAGTTACTGAATAACATTAAAGCTTCTTGCCAGCTTGAGATTTTCAAGTGAAATTTTGTAACTGAAGAACACCAGGAAATGATAGAAGAACTTCTTTCTAATTAGAAGACCTAAATCAGGTAATTTTGCCTATAAACAACTTTAGTATTTCTCAACTCAAGAAAAGCTGTGAAAGAAAAAGCAGATGACACGGTGGGAAAGTTTATTGCAAGACTTAGAGGGGCAAAAAGTAAAGTGATACTAAAATGAAAATGAGCAGCAAGTTAAAATATCTCCCTAGAGAAGTTTCTTAAGGCAAAGTCCTGCCAAGACCAGAAGCATAATCGGAAAAAAAGACATGAAATTCCAGTAAGTGGGCAGGATCATTTTTGTAGCACATATTTAAGTCAGCAATAAAAAAATCAAAGAAAAGAAAATAGCTATAGACCTACATGTAATATTTCCTTATATCTTTTTAAATATATATACAATAAGGTAGCTTCTCTCTCTGTAACTTTTTTTTTCTGTCTCTGTAACTTTTAAATATGCAGTATTTTATATCCCAATGACCCCGAGGATTCTTATTCTGTTCCCCTCAAGGGTACACATGCTGCCCACTGGTTCCAGTCTCTGCCTCTGTCCATCTCCTGGATATGCCAGAGACATGGCTAGTGATGCAGGGTAAATAAAGAGAGAAAAAGGGCTAGCAGTTCTGGAGAATGACCTCAGTGACTTAAGCTGAAGGAGCTCACAGCCTTTTTCTACCAGGGCTGCACCGGGAGAAAGACTTTTCTGACTTTTCCTATAGATGTGGATAAAATGTTGTTTAAATCTGTTGTAGTACAAATACATTTAGAATAAGGTGAGATCTTGATAAAAGGCTTTTGAAGGCTGGCCTAGAAGTCAAAAATGACAGTCTAGTAAGAAGACCTGGTTGTAGGCCCTGCCCTGCCAATAACTACGTAGTGACCTAGGCTGAACTACTTAAACTTTCTGGGTCTTTGCTCTCTTCTACACAGGAAGTGAGGCTTAACATAGATCTGGTAGCTTTCAAATGGGTTCTTCATAGCCCCAGGGTACCCCTAGATGCCTACAGAGCTGCAGTGGGCAGGAACAAGCTGGGCTGTCCAACTAACCACACAAGCTCCAACCAGAGCAGCCCCAATTATATCTGTTTGACGATTTAGATTCCCCCTTAAGAAAACATTATTCAGTTATGAATACAAAATTAGGAAGTGAGCTTTGGACTACCTAGCAAGCTAGGGGCTAGCGGTGATGCTTATGCCTCATCCGAATATGGCATATTCAGATTTGGAGTGAGATTTCCTTTTGTTTGCTCTTAAAACAATGATAGAAAACCACTGATCAGGACATCTCCAGGGTTCCTTCTATATGAAACAGTTCATGATTCTGTGATTACAGTGACCTGCATGACATCCTTGGTGTCACCAACAAGCTGTGCAGGAGAGGAAGCATTAGGCTACAGGCAGGTTTGCTGTGAAGCTGATGGGGCTTAAGCATTACAGCCAGCCCCTAGCTTGCTAGGTAGTCCAAAGCCCACTACCTAATTTTGTATTCATAATTGAGTAATATTTTTCCGAAGTGGGAATCTAAACTATAAAATCTGCAGGCCCTCCAAACCCTGGATTCTCCCTAGCATTAGCTCCATGCTTCTTAGTGTACAGACACCACTGCCAACCTGTCCTAGATGACCTGAAAATGCAGTGTTAAAACAGACCAACCATTTGGACTAGGGTGGGGGTTGCTTTGCAAGCTCAGCCTTATTAAGTGATGGCAAAACCAAAGTTATATTATTCCTGCTAATGAGGAATGAATATAAAATACCAGTTATTATTTTTCATTTCCTCCAGCAACACTTCTGGGAGAGTAGCATGACTTAGAGGCCAAGAATGCATGCCCTGCAGATAAACCGGGTTGGGATTCTGCTCCAGCACTTCTGAGATATGTGACATCGGGCACATTAACCTCTTCAAGCCCCAGTTTTCTCATTATAAAATGAGAACAATTCCCCATAGAATTGGAAAGGTTAAACAAGATACTGTCACATGCTGAATTTAACACAGTGCCTGGACACAAAAAGCCCTCATAAGTTTTAATTTTCCTTATCTCTATTGTTGAATGACTTGTCACCACACAAACAACTAGTTTACTATCTCAATCCTTCAGAAACAGAAACTCAGTTTTTAGTTGGATGGCTATGTGTCCAGCTAACATAATATTTTCCAGCTTTCTTCACAGAAAAGTTTTTTTGCCAATGAGATGTAAGAAGATGTGTTGTGCTCAGATAGGGAAGTCATGTGAGTGGGTGCCTTTCTCTGGGATTTTCTCTATCCTACTGCTTTGAAGTTGGATGTGATGGCTGGAACTCCAGCAACCATATTGGATCATGCAGACTAGTTTTGTACCCCAGTGGGGTGAAGGAGTGATGAGCAGAGGAGAGTATACTTCTCTGATATTATCCTAGTCTTGGACTGCCCAGCTGTCGAATTCTTTCATGACAGTGGTTCTTGAATCTCCTGGAGAGCTTGTTAAAACAGGTTTCTCCACCATAATCCCTAGGTGTCTGTTTTAGTAGGTCTGGTTTGGAGCCCAAGAATTTGCATTTCTAGCAAGTTTCCAGGTGATACAGATATTGCTGGTCCAAGGACCATATTTGGAAAGACAAAATCTTATGTGTTAGAGAAATTTCTCTCTTATATAAGCCATTAATATTTAGGGCTGGGTTGTTCTGTTATTCAATAAATCTAATACATTATTTACATTTTGTAACTTACTCTCCTTATTCTTTTAAGTGATAAAGAGCAGCAAAATGGTTAAAATGCTTCTCACAAGGAAGTGGAAGGAATGGGTGAATTACACATTGAATTGTTATACTACTCATTAAGTGACTACTGAGCACCTGCTAAGTGCTAGGAATGTTCAGACATAACCAAGACGTAGACCGGGGTTTAAAGCAATTACCACCTAGCTGACATTCAGTTGAGTTAGATTCATTATAACCAATGTCTGCAAGGGAATCGTGAAGTAAGCCATGGGTTTCTCATCACTCATTCTGGAAATAGTGAGGGGCATAGGGCTGAAGTGATCCTTAGGGACTATCCAAAGCCATAGTCATCAATAACACCTATACATTGGAATCATCTGAGGAGCTTTGACATGCTCATGCCATGGCTAGCCACAGTGATGCATGCCTGTAATCCTAGCACTCTGGAAGGCCAAGGCTGGAGGACTGCTTGAGCTCAGCAGGAGTGAAACCCTGTCTCTATTAAAAATAGAAAACTCAGCCAGGCATTATGGCGTGTGGAGTTTGAGGTTGTTATGAGCTATGCTGACACCAGCACACTCTACGCAGGTCGACAGAGCAAAACTCTGTCTCAAAAACAAAACAAAACAATTCATGTTTTGGTCCCTGCCTCCAGGGCTTCTTGTTTAATCTATTTGGGATGAGGAATTGGGTTGCTAAAAGTTCCCTGGGTGATTCTAAAGTGTAGCAAGGTTGAAAACCACTGATGTAACTCAACCCAGAGAAGTGAAGCAAGGGCCTCAAGGTAACTGGCAGGGAGGGTCAGAGGCAGGTCTGCTGTCCAGTCAAGTGCTCTTCAGATGCCTGGCTGGCCAGCGAAACCTGCCTGAGGCCAGGGCACTGCCAGGTTAATTCCCCTCACCCTAAATTGTCAATGGCGTAAGCATGCATCTGTTCCCAACTCAGTGCCAGAGCTCGCTGTATACCTCATCAGTTTCCCTGTCAAGATTTTCCTTGGTGACAGGGAAACAGATCATTTTAATTAGCATTAGATAATGAATTTAAATGGCATTGCAGTAATTCTAAAATCTTCCTTAACTGCCCTAAATAACATCATGCCATTAGGCACACTAGTGGGATGTACAGTTGAGAAGTAGCTGTGGTAAGAAGACAGCTGAGAAGGTGCCTTATGCGTGATTATTTCCCTGCCTGGCTTTTCTTTGAACCTACAGTTGGGTTAGAACCAGACTATCAGACCTGCAGGGACCTAGATGTTATCTGGTGTCCTGTTCCTTATCCCACTTATCCCGAGATATGGCTTTGACCCTCCTGGTAACAAGGTTTCTTCTCTGTCTCCTGAGGAGCCTCCTCCACTCAGAAAGTCCTTCCTTGGCTTCCTTGACCTGCTGAGAAGGTCCCCTGTGACTTCCACCTTTGTTCCCAGTTCTGCTCTCTGGGAATTCACTCTCTGCCCTTCTGTGCCAAGGGAGCAGGGCAGCATCTCTGGGGGCATCGTAAGGGATGTGAATAGATGTTGTGTTTGGGATGAATGCTGCTGCTGTTAGGCCTCTGCTTCAGGGGACTGGGAAAATAATGCATTGTCCTCATGGCCCTGAAAGACCTTGCAAGTAGCTTTCCCCTCCCCCTACATTTCAATTCACATTTCTCTGAAAGAAAAGAAAGAAAAATAAAAATCTTGGCAACCTTTAAGCCATTAGACTGTGTGCACACTCATCTTGTTATTGTGGTGTCAATGTCTCCCAGGCAGAACCCTGCTGTAGAGAGAGGGACTCTGCCTTCGCTTCCTAACTGGCCTCACTGCACTGTGGACAAGATGTTCCATAGCTAGGACTTTATGGTAACACAAAATTGCATGGGCCAAAGAGCCCTATATTCCAATTTTCTTGCATCTTTTGAACATAAGTTCCTTAAAGTTAGATAGTGGGAGGGGTAATTACCTAATAGCTTTTTTGTGGACCAAGATAAAATTATTAATTTTGTTTGGTTCTTTAAAAGAAATACAATTTTGTAGTTACTAGGCTCTTTGGAGATATTATACAATCACATCCTATATTTCCTTATCTCAGAATGTGCTCTAACACTTAACTGGTAAGCTGCCAAACAATTTTAGTGCTAATCACCCAAAGTTGGTGTCACACTCTTGTTTTTTTTTTTTTTTTATTTGTTTTTGTTTTTTGAGATTAGGTCTTGCTCTGTCACCCAGGCTGGAGTGCGGTGGTATAGTAAAAACTCACTGCAGCCTCCAACTCCTGGGCTCAACGGTTCCTCCTGCCTTGGCCTCCCCAGTAGCTAGCACTACAGGTGCACACCACCACCCTGGCTACCAGGCCACAGGTTTAAGGGCATGGTCACCAATAAGACTGCCTTTTAGATGTCAGCCACATTTCAGGGGTCCCTAGACTATACATGCCTCTGACCACTAACTACATATTTGGAGATTCCCACAATGTACACAGGTTTGATAATTCACTAGAACAACTCACAAAACTCAGGAAAGCACTTTACTTACAGTGTCCCCAACTGAGTACAGTACTCTTAGAGTGGTTAAACAGTGATAACACAGCTGTTACATTTCTTGATTGGATATTTATGTTTGTTAATTCAATCATCCTAAGATTGTCCTCTTTTAAGGTGAATTACTATTCCTCAGTCTTTTTCACAAATCAAGTAAATGCACATGTTCTTGAATGTCCAGCATCCATTTCTCCTGATAATTGCTTCATGATATTTCTTTGGCCAACATTTCTCTACTATCAGTCTCTACAGCCAGAAATGGGAGCAAAACTCAGGACTAAACAATGAAGAGTATTCCATTCCCTCCCCAAAGTGGCTGAGCCTTTTACTTAAACTGTTGAAAGGGGGCTTACTTCCCGCTGGAGTTGCAAGGCAGATATGATAAAAGCCTTGAGTTACTACTGAATGTAGTAACCGGGGAGAGAAATCGAGTCTTTGTGACTTCACTTGAGCCCAGCTTCCAACTGTGACTGGAGCCAGCTTTAACCTGGACTTTTCAGTTTGTCGTAAAGAAAACTGATCAACTTAAAAAAATGTAAAAGTTTTATCGTCAAGCAATGAAAGAAAGTACACACCATGATCCAGAGACTTCAGACTGAATGTTATTAAGTTCAGTTCACAGCAGTTACAGCACAGTTTACAAAGTATGAATGAGGAAGTTCTTTGTTCCTTTTCATGACTGGCTACTTGAAACTTAAATTTTTTTCGGGTAACAGTACTCCATAAGCTTACTTGTTTGCAATCAGTTGGCTAGGAATTGTAAGGTCATGGTGACCTAGGAAAGTTTGACTTGTGTTTATGGTTATACCTAGTATTTCAGAGAAATGAAGACCATTCTAAGTGTTGTTTATGTGGCTATGATGTTTGTTCTAGGGATACAGTCAAGCTGTAACCTCTAAAAAGTATGTCTTTAACAGTTTCCCCCCTGGGTCCTTCAGTTGAACTGAGTGTGACCAACTATTAAATGTGCTTCTCAGTCATCACATATTGTTTTCTTTTTCCACTGGTCATCTAAAGATGGCATACTAGAATTCCAACAGGCTATTTTCTGAGGATTTGAGGTCATATGGTTTCTGTTGTTCAGTTCTCATGGAGATCATGCAGTGAGTTAGTGGCTACTGACAAGCATGTAAGCCTCTTGAAAGAATACAGTGTATAAGGGATGATATCATTTTGACTAACAGGAAAATATCAAGAGTTTTAAAAACATCCCAGCACCAAGATACCCAATAGCCAACATCTAACCAATTGAACACGTCAACACTGATTGTGTTTTCCCAGTTAGGTGGAATACTTGGATTTGATCTTTTAGGTCACTGAGATTCTGGGCTTATAATCCCTAATTCAAAAAGATATAAAAACAGCCAATTTTTTTCCAATAAAAGCACATGATCTTTGCCCATTCATCTGTTGTTGGATACCTAGGTTGATTCCATATCTTGGCTATTGTGAATCATACTGCAGTAAACATGGAGGTGTAGATGTCTCTTCCATAATCATTTCCTTTCCTTTGAGTAGAGATTAGTGGATCTTACAGTACTATTGTAGTTTTTTGAGGAACCTCCATACTATTCTCCATAGCAGCTGTACTAGATTACATTCCCACCAACAGTGTGTAAGAGTTCCCTTTTCTTGGCATCCTCACCAGCATTTGTTATTTTATCTTTTTAATAGTAGCCATACTAACTATAGTTAGACTAATAAATTTTCCACTTGCTTCTTAATGGGCAGAGACTAATAATTTTTTGACAATAATAATTTCCTCATCCTTTTAGCAGGAAAAAGGCTTTGATCCATCCAAAAAACATAATTATAATTATAAGCACATATTAGCAACTCATAGAGATGAGTAATTAAATAAAAATCATTTATAAATGTTAAAATGGAACTGATAGTTGGGGATTTGTACCTGGGCTCACTGGAATGGTCTTTCCAGGATTATGGGTTTGACAAGTCAAGCCAACTTGGAGCAGTCTATCCACTAGTGTCTTTTCAAAATTTTTGCAATTTTATCAATACCATGATGAGTTCCCTGCTTTCAGTCAGGGAAGTTTTAGAGGCTCTGAATGTACCTAGCAACCATCTGCACCCTCTATGAGTCCCTGTTTTGTATTAAATTTGCATGTTTTATTAGGATAGTCTTAATCAGTTTTAGGAGGATACTGCTGGTTATTAAACAAATTGTCACAAATTTGTTTTATGGTTCAACCTTAGGGAGTTCATTCAAGTTACAGAGTTTTGGTGTGCTAGTTGTCTCTTGAGCTGAACATTGAATATAGCAGCAATTCCTTGGTGTTCAGGGTTAGATTTGTAGATATGAGCTTCAATTTTTATGATAGCAGCTTGTGAAGGTAAAAATAATTCAGAGAGTCAGCAACTTGAGGCTTGTTCTCCTTAGGCATGCCAGTTAGTGTCCAAAACTCCCTGTTTTCCTAACATACCAAAATCATGGGTGACTTAATAGGCATCTTGCTGTCAAGATAGAGATTTATGGTCTTACCTATGCCTATTCCATAGGCTTAAGTGAAAGCAAGTAATTTTACAGGTTGGAATTTTTTTCTTTGTTTTTGAGGCTGAATTAAAGTGAGGAAATACTCTTCTTTCTAATTAATTCCTGCTGGTTATCACAGCATACCCAGCTTGGTAATTTCCTTTGGAATTTTTAGTATGGAAACTATCAATATAGAGTACTAATTCTAATTAATCAATGGTGTTTTTTGTAAATCTAGGCTAAGAGTCAAGTTTTAGAAAACCAATATGATGCAATCGTGTGTCTCCCCTTCATTAGTCAATGGTTAGTGGGTAGCAGGTTTAAGAGAGTTAAACTGAAGAATATACAGGTTTGAAGGAGAGAGAATCTATAAAATATTAGTCACCCAGGACCAGCAATTTCCTACCAGTCTGAGGAATCCTCTGAATTGTCTTTTAGTCATGAGGATAATTTGGGATACAATTTATTCTTTTTAGAGATGCTAAATGCCTTTTTATGGATAAACTTCAATTTTTGTAAGAAGTAGTGTGTTAAATCTTGTAAGAATTGAAGTTTCTATCAAGAAGCTTTATGCCACCTTGCAAACCAATTGTTGCAGTATTATACTGAATCAATTTCTGAGTCCTCTTTGGAAGAAAAGCAAAAAAGCAAATTATCTGCATATTGAGTCAAGGTAGACTTTCTGGGAAACTGGAGGGTTTTAAAATTCTGATGTAAAACTTGTAAAAAAGTATGAAAGAGCCTCAGTAAATATCTAAGGCATTGCTGCCCAAGTATATTGCTGACCTTTCCAGGTAAAGGCAAATAATTATTGGCTCCCTTTGTCTATAGGAATTGTAAAGAAAGCAGAGCATAAGTCCACCACTATGAACCATTTGGATTCAGTTGTGTTGTATTTTTTTATGGGGTGTTTGGGTCAAGAACTAAAGAAAATCTTAGAATAACAATCTTGTGTACATCTCTAAGATTTTGTATAAATCTCCATTTCTTGTGCAGGAGTCTTTTTGTTTGTTTGCTTGATCATTTGTTTTGTTTTGGGTTTGGGGGGGTTTTGACAGGTAGGATAGGAGTATTGCAATACTAATAAGGGCTGATAAGCCTCTGATTCATTAAGTTTTCTGTTACAGAGGAAGCTCGTGTGTGTGTGTGACTTCATATTTTAAGGAGTATTGAGGCAATGTAGGAGGCAGTTTTGAGGGATCAATCTGACTTTTAACAGGTTCATCATTTTTTAATGCTCTAGTCTCAGGGACTTTAGAGAGATCTATAGAATGGCTTTATTTTTATGGAATTTATTAGTCTCCTAACTATAATCAGTTTGGACTTGGAGAACACATAAATCCTTCAATGGCTGATGAATTTGTAATTCCATGATTATTTCTCCTGAAGAAAATTTTATTTGACTTCCTAGTTTAGAACGTAGGTCTCGGGCCGAGCGCAGTAGCTCACTCCTGTAATCCTACCAATCTTGGAGGCCGAGGCAAATGGATTGCTTGATTTGAGCTCAGGAGTTTGAGACCAGCCTGAGCAACAACAAGACCCTATCTCTAAAAATAGTGCTGTTTGCAGTCCCACCAGCAATGTAAAAGTGTTCCTTTCTCTTCACATCCGTGCCATCATCTGCAGTTTTGAGATTTTGTGATATAGGCCATTCTCTCTGGGGTTAGATGATATCTCAGGGTGGTTTTAATGTGCATTTCTCTAATAATTAGGGAGGATGAGCATTTTTTCATGTGTTTGCTGGCCATTCGTCTGTCCTCTTTAGAGAAGATTCTATTCATCTCTCTTCCCCATTGATGTATGGGATTGTTGGTTTTTTTCTTGTGAATTAATTGAAGTTCTGTATAGATCCTGGTTATTAAGTGTTTGTCTGATTCAAAATATGTAAATATCCTTTCCCATTGGGTAGGTTGTCTGTTTGCTTTGGTTGTTGTCTCCTTGGCTGTACAGAAGCTTTTCAGTTTAATTAAATCCCATTTGTTTATTATTGCTGTTGTTGCTATTGCCATGGCAGTCTTCCTCATAGTCTTTCCCCAGCCGATATCTTCCAGTGTTTTTCCTATTCTTTCTTTGAGGATTTTTTATTGTTTCATGCCTTTTTGGAAGGAAATATGGAGAAACCTCAAAGAACTCAACCTAGACCTCCCATTTGATCCTGCTATCCAGGGGAAAAAACCTTTTTCTTATAAAGACACTTGTACTAGGCTGTTTATCACAGCCCAATTTACAATTGCTAAAATGTGGAAACAACCTAAATGTCCTTCAACCCAGGAATAGATTGGTAAGCTGTAGTATATGTATATCATGGAATATTATTCAGCCATAAAAATGGAGATTTTGCAGCATCTGTACTAACCTGGATGGGGGTGAAACACATTATTCTTAGTGAAGCATCACAGGAATGGAGAAGTATGAATCCTATGTACTCAATTTTGATATGAGGACAATTAATGGCAATTAATGACACAGTGGGGCATGGGGGAAGGGGAGACCAGACAGAGAAGGAAGGAGTGGCTGAGGGAAAGGAAAAGAAGAAGGAAAAAAAAAAAAAAAGATAAGAAAAGAAAATAGTGACTAATTCTCACATAAATTGGATTTAATTTTGACCAAAGTACATTACTTAAACAATTTTTTAATTCAACTTGTTAATATGTTGTTTGGGATATTACATCCTCATTTATAAGTGAAATATGTTTGCAATTTCCCCTTTATAATAATATATTCTCTCCAATTTTAATATCAGGTGCACCCAGATCAAGTAGAATGATTTTGAAGTATTTCTTCTTTTTCTATTGTCTATAAGATTTGGCATGATCTGTTTTTTGAAATTATCTTTTACTTTCATTTATAAATATCAGTTGTTTATATTTTGAGACTGAAAAAATAATAATAAGAAGTTAACTGATGACTCCATACTGAATCTCAGAGTCAAAGCATTCTATAATAGACATACTCTTATTTGACAATGTGAATGTTACTTTCTTTGCATTATTATTATTATTATTGCTTAATATTTCAATGCACCAATTCTCTGATTTCTTTTCTGAATCGATTTATGTTCGTTCATTCTTTATGAAGTTTTTGATTCTAGTCATATCTAAAACATTGTTATTGTTACTAAGTTTTAAGACTCTTTAATTTTGTGAAGGCAAAAAATGGAAACCTAATAAACACATGTACATGTTAAAAAAAAAAAAAAAGTGCAGTTGCTGTGAGCTTTGTTATCATATCACTCTACGGAGGGCAACAAAGCAAAACAAAGTAGTTTTTTTTATGTTTCAAAAAAGAAATTAAATTAAAAAATAATTTAAAAAGAAAGTAGGTCTCTGTCTAGGAGATTCACAGGAGCAGTATCACATAAAAGGAAATCATGACTTTCAGAGATAGGTCCAAGGGTGACCCTATGGATTCCTACAAAAGAATTCTGAATTTGATTGGAAACTTGTAACACTGAGATATTTTTATTATTCCGAGGACATTTTTGATATATCATAGTGGAGCTTAGAGTAAAGAGAGTTGCTGTGGTATCTACCAACCCAGTAAAGATTTCTCCATTTATTTTAACTTTGTTTCTGCTTGTTGATTTAAAGAAATTATTGGAAGTAGCTTGCTAGGAGATTCTTTGGAACTCTGTCAACATTTGACAGTTATCACAAAAGGTAGGAGATTGAGGGTCTCCTTTTTGCAGCCTGTCAAATGGTCTAGACTGATGTTTAAATAAGAGGCAATCCTGTCTTCAATTTCCTTTCTATTTGCAATAATGACAGATGCCTTTGTTAAGAGAGTTATAAAATAAAGTTCTTTTAAAGTTAAGGCAGGGCTCTTGCAGTTGTAATTGCAGGGTCATCAATTTACATGCTCAGTGCTTTCTTTTCTGTTCTAATGTTCTTTCAAGATGTTCTGCTAAATGTTGTAACTCTATCAAGGGAGTCACTTCCCACTCGAGTTCATTGTTCTTCAGTAAATCATTTATCTATATCTGTGGTCCATTAACAAAATGGGCCGGCAAGGCCACTTCATCATCTCAGCCATTAAGGCCAGAGTGCACTTGAAACTTTTTTTTTTTTGAGGACAGTTTATTGAGTTATAATTTACACATAGTAACATCCACCTATATTATGTATAGATGTATATAGATTTAAGAGCTTTATTTATTTTTTTTCAACAAAACTTTTTATTATTCATTATTATTTCCAGACCTTCTTTTGTCTTTATTTCAATTGCATTCTTTTTGTTAATAGACAACTAATATTTATAAATAAAAATAGAAGATAATTTCAAAAAAAAGATCATGCCAAATCTTATAGACAATAGAAAAAGAAGAAATACTTCAAAATCATTGTACTTCATCTGGATATACCTGATATTAAAATTGGAAAAAATATATTATTATAAAGAGAAATTACAAACATATTTCACTTATAAATGAGGATATGATATCCTAAACAACATATTAACAAGTTGAATTAAAAATTATTGTTCAAGTAACGTACTTTGGTCAAAATTAAATCCAAATTTCTTCTAAGAAGATATGATGGTTGGTAGAAGGTTCACCTTCTTTTTGTTTGCAAGATTGAATTAATGCACAATCTTTTCTCACAGAAAAACTTCAAGAAGTATTTGTACTGTTTTTCTATCTCTTTTTACTCTATCCTTAGAGATTTGGTAGGAGCTTCAAAATATTTAGTAGGATACTTCCCATCTATTTTTTGAAGCCATTTTTCACTATATCTAGAACTGACTATTATAAAGACAAATTGATACAAATCAGGAAGTCCAGGATCATAAGCACCAAGAATTTTAAATACTTCTGTAAATTTAATTTGATCTTTTTCTAGGGTTCAAAAATATTTTTACAATAACTCACAGTTTGGCTTTATATCAAGGCTTAACTTCTGAGGCTGGTACCTAAGGTTCATTAGGTCTTATCTTGAAGAGCATCTGATGCTGAAGGAGTTCAGGAGGAAAGGGCAAAGGGCTCCTCATTTTCCCGGATCCTGTATTTGGAATAATGGAAGGTAGGAGAAGCAGAGGGATAACAAGTAGTTTCATATGCCAACCAAATCAGTCTGAATTTTATCCTTAAATTTCTCATTAGTACATAGTAAAGATTTGTTTTAAGAGAACCTATTTTACACAGTAAAGATTTGTTTTAAGAGAACCTATTTTAGAGTCATTCTATCTTTAGAATCCTCTTTATACCAATCAAAAGAATGCATTTCATTGTGTTTTGAGAGATTTTATATCCTCTTTTCTCAAGGGTGCTTTTAAGTTAAGCTATTTTTATCTAAGGTAAAGGCTCCCCAAATTGGCCGCTGCAGTTCTAAATTATCTGTAGTGAAGTTCACTTATTTTTCTAAAAAGACATGGAATTTCAGTACCTAGTGTTTAAACAGCCGGAGTTCTAGGTAAAGAATTTCCAGATGCTTTGGAATTAGAAGACCCCATTCTGGCTTCAGTTTTTCTAAAATGCCAAGTATGTTATGTGGAGTCTAGCCAAAGGAGCTACTGTTCTGGGACCCAAAAATGCACAGATCCCTCCTTTCTTGTTGAACAGAAAAGAATAACTTATCCAAGCTCAGACAAACAGAAACCAATAGGCTATCTTCTTTAAGTGTGTCAGCGAACTCAAAAGCAAAGAAGGCAGAGCTTGGATTTGAGACAGACGTACCCTAGAACCATGTTCAGCAAGAAAACTGTGAGTTCATTAGGCTGTGTGAGTACTGGTGGCTGGTTATTCACTGGTCCTAGGGCTGTGTACGTGAAAAAGTGGTGATAATGTTGTCTTTGGATCCCACTTCTGACACCAAAGTAGTGAAAAATAAAACTGGATCGAGTTAGGAAAATTTTGAAGTTTATTGTCATAAACTAAGAGAAAGTACACATCATAATCTAGGCGACTTCAAACTGAAAGTGGTAAAAGTCTCAGCTCACAACAGTTACACACAGCTTGAAATGTGTAAATGAAGACATACACTCTCCCCTATTATAACTGGCTATTTACAACTTACCTTCCTTTTGAGACAACAGTGCTGCATAAGCTTAGTTCTTTGTAGCTGATTGCCTAGAAATTGTAAGATCCTGCAGACATCAGAAAGCTTGAATTTTGTTTATGATTAGAGCTAGCATTTCTGGAAAATCAGAACAGTTTTAACTTTTGATTATGTGGCTGTGGATGACTGTTCTGGGAATATATTCAAACTGTAACTTCAAAAAAAATTAGCATGTTACTTGAAACAATAAATTACTGGGTTTTTAACATTTGTTTGCTTAAATAAACTTTAGCTTTAGTTAAGATTCCTAAGTAACATACTTGTTTTCTATGCAATGTTGTAGTAGTAAGTATTGAACAATAAGTTCTTATTGGGAGGAGAAAGAAAAAGCCCTGGTTTGTCATGCTTACTAATTTTTCTAGTCTAAATACTCCCACCATGACCAATTACAAAATAATGATCTTATGATGAGCTGCTCGCAATTTTTTGAAAACATAATAATCAGGTCTCACAAGCCAACTGTAGCTTGTTTTTATTTTTTTAATAGACATATTTTTTATTTATTAAAAAAATTTTTTTTGAGACAGTTTTACTGTGTCACCCTGGGTAAAGTGCTATTGTGTCATAGCTCACAGCAACCTCAAACTCTTGGGCTCAAGTGATCCTCTTGCCTCAGCCTCCCAAGTAGGCTGGGACTACAGGCACCTACCATGATGCCAAGCTAGTTTTTCTACTTTTAGTGGAGATGGGGGTCTCACTTTTGCTCAGGCTGGTCTCAAATTCCTGAGCTCAGGCAATCCACCTGCCTTGGATGCCTGGACTGCTAGGATTAAAGTCATGAGCTGCCGCACCTGGCCATGGCTGCAGTTTTTAATAAAAGTTTTGATGAAGACTGGGCCCAGAATCAAGGCCAGAGGCAGAACTTTCCTCTGATGTCAAGTTGACATGGGGACATTAATCAATATTCTTTGGGCAAGTTCAACAAGCTATTAATTTAACTCTACATACTCGTAATCATTTCTTTTTTTTTTTTTTTTTTTTTTTTTTTTTGCAGTTTTTGGCCAGGGCTGGGTTTGAACCCATCACCTCCAGTATATGGGGCCAGCACCCTACTCCTTTGAGCCACAGGTGCTGCCCTCATAATCATTTCATGTTTATACTTTGTTCAGTATTATAAGAGAATGTCAGAAATTTTTCTAATGGCAAGTCCTCTGCATCCCTCTGATCTGTCAATTCAGTCATCCTGTTTGGAGAAATGAGGTTTTGTTGTCATGGCTAGCTCTTAGGACTCCATGGTGTCTTCTGAAGATCACTGCTTTTCATTCTAAGTGGAAAACTACCCACTAAATACTCCAGACTAGAATTTTTATGGCATAGCATTGTTTTATGATTTCTAGAATCTGTCTTTCACCCTTCTCTGGAAACATTGTCCATGTCCAGTCTCCTATTTCCCATATTATTATACATATTTTCCATGAAAGAAATCAGAAATAATTGGAGTTGAAATTTTGTCTAATTTTTGTCATTTGCATTTTTATAATTTTTCCAATAGCTGTTTTTCCTTCAACAGATATACACTGTCTTAGGGTTCTAGTAGTCTGCCTTATTTACAAAAAACTTTAGCTCTTTTCTGATCTATTCTTCAATCTTGAGATCTGTGATGCTCTTAATGATATTTGCTATAGCCTTTTTCATAAGAAGCATACTCCTATAGACCTTTCTCCTTGTGCTTCAGCCAAGCACTTACTCCTATGAATTATTTCAATCTATGAATTTCCAGCTAAGACTATACCTTTTTAGTATGTTGTATGACTCCCCATTCCTTTCTAATAAATACAGCATGTCCCAAAAGTTGCTCTGAAAGATGCAATACATAGGGAAAATGAGACATTGTAGATAAATATACCTTTATGAACCATTTATTACAAAATTTTACAAAATACTTACAATATATTTTCTTTTTTTTTTTTTTTCAACTCTACCCCACATTCTTTATTTAAAATTTAATGGCTGAGTTAAATTGGTCGATATTTAAATGGACTAGAGCTGTTAGTACATAAAGTGTGATGGGCTTTGTTCCCATGTCTTTTATTTTTATTTATTTATATGTTTTACTGGGAAAGGGAGGGGAGGGAGGGGGGAGGGGGCAGAGGGAGGGTGATTGGTGGGATTACACCTGCGGTGCATCTTACAAGGGTATATGTGAAACTTAGTAAATGTTGTTAACACAATAACTAAGAAAATGCCAGGAAGGCTATGTTAACCAGTGTGATGAAAATGTGTCAAATGGTCTATAAAACCAGTGTATGGTGCCCCATGATCGCATTAATGTACACAGCAATATATTTTCTTTGTGTTAGCCACCTCTTGGTAAAAATTTGTAATGAATATTTTGTACATAAATGTATATTTAGCTACAATGTCCCCTTTTTCTGGAATATGACATTGTTAGGGTGACTCTGGAGACAATATTTCTTTTGAATCATTCAGCTTTCCTTTGGGTCATATTTTAGTTGAGATCCTCCACATATCAAGTCTTCTTGATATCTATAAGACTGTAGTTCCCTTGTTGGATTGAAATCCCATGCTTACTATAATCATTCCTATTCTTTGTGCATCAATTGTAGAGCCCTCTGGGATCCTAAGTACTGTAGTTGAACCAATTCTAAATGACTTCCTGTTGAGAAGTATTGTCATTTTATTACCTCATTCTTCTTTCTTGCTTTCATGTCTCAGTTTAAAGAATTTTCTCAAGTTAATAATCACGAGCTGACCAAGGCATTCTTCTTGAACCCCTGGTGTTGTGTCTGTATCCTGGAATGGGATTTAGCATTCTGGTAGTTTTGCCTGTTCTTGGACATCATCTACCCAGCTGGCTCTTGACGTCCCAATCTTCCTTTTCTCTGTTGTCCTTTGGGACAGGGACATGAAGTTAAGACCCATGTAACTACATCCTTGAGTAGCCAAACCAGAAAGCAACATGGTATAATGGTTATGACATGTAAAGGGAGCCATTATTCTCAAATTTTAGTCTCTCCTTGGCTTCTTGCTAACTCTGTGACTTGCAACAGACCACCTTAACCCTCGGGGCTTTGCTTTTCTCATCTGATAGGTAGACATTATAATGCCTTGCCTGCCCATCTCAGAGTTAGGTTCAGGATGAGCTGGCACAATTACAGGAAAGTGTTTGTGAATGATCATTACACAGAGGTGAGATATTTTTAGTAACCTTACCAAGACTCACAGTGTGGGATGTGAAGTTGAAACAGATTTGTGGAGTTTCAACATATCATCATCCACAGAAGGTCCTACTTTACTGATTCAATATCACAGTGAAAGGAGAAACAAGAGTCATCAATTTGCCAAACTCATTAATCTTTATTTGATCTTTAGTTCATCACTACCAGTAAAGGTACTCAGCTAAGCACAGAGCGAGAAGCTTTAGGACAAGTGGAATTGCCTTCTTTGACAAGCGTAAGTGAAACAGTGCCCACGGATAAGCACTGGGATTAACTGCCTTGCTAGCACTTTAAACAAACCTTTCTCTCCATTTTTATCCCTGTGGGAGAAGAGAAGGAAGGTGAGAGATAAAAAATATTGGCTTGTTTTCCTGTTGCTAATTTAATGTTGGTAATTTACAAGTGATAAAATTAATTACTGCCCTTATCGGTGAGTTGTGTAGAAGGTTTGTTTAGAATTCACTTGTTACTCATAAAGTCTCAAAGAAGGGAGAGCTGCCAGAATTGGGCCTGGCCTATGCCGTAATTCCTCCCCAGTCTGAAATAAAGACTGTCAGAAATAGGGTTTTACACAAAATTTACAAGTTAAGACATAGTACTTTAAACATGTGAATATCATTACGTAAGTCAGGAAGACAAATGATAATTTAAAAAATCATAGATCATAGGTCGTGTGTGTGTGTGTGTGTGTGTGTGTCTACATATACCTTCCCTCCACCCCTAGCCAAGGGCATTTTAGAGCGTCTGAACCCCTTGACCATGAATTTTCAACAAGATCAGATCTTTACCACTCCCTGGTTTCTCCTACAATTCAGAAGAATTGGGCTCCCACTCCCCAGAGGCTGCGTATGGGCACACACACATATAATTTGACATAGATGTAAGTGTGATAATATCATGTTACATTTTAAAAAGATGCAGTCTGCTTTTGTTTGCTCTCTTTCTTTCTCATATTCCTCCCTTTGATACTTATTATTTGCCTTCAAAATAGATTATAATATGCTCTCCCTCATCTTTCCTTTTTTTTTTTTTTTTTTTTTTTAGATAAAGAGTCTCACTTTATCACCCTCGGTAGAGTGCTGAGGCATCACACAGTTCACAGCAACCTCTAGCTCTTGGGCTTCGGCGATTCTCTTGCCTCAGCCTCCCGAGTAGCTGGGACTATAGGCGCCCATCAGAATGCTTAGCTATCTTTTTGTTGCAGTTTGGCTGGGGCTGGGGTTGAACCTGCCACCCTCAGCATATGGGGCCAGCGCCCTACTCACTGAGCCACAGGTGCCACCCTCATCTTGCTTTTTCCATTCAAGAACACCTCACTAAAATCTTTACCAGCCAGCTGGTATAACTTGACCATCTCCCTATTGACTGGGTTTTTATCTTATTTCTCTGTCTCTCCCTCATTTTCTTTCCCTCTGTATAACACAGTTGGTTTTCTGCAGCCCCAAGTATAATACTTTAAAATGTAAATTAGATCATGCCACTCTTCTGCTCAAAATGCTATAGTGACTTCTTCTCTTACCCCCAAAGAGAACCCAAGATTCCTTACAGTGGCCTCCCAGGCCCAACATGTTGCATACCACCCCTGCCCCATCCCATTTCCTCTCCAACTTCATCCTCCTCTCCTGCTTGCTCCCTCTGCTCCATCCATGCTTCGCTAGTCTCGCTGATGCTCCTTGAACATGCTGGGCAGACTGTTGGCTTGGTGTTTATACTGGTTGTACCTCCATCTTTCCTCGGATATCCCTCACCTCCTTCAAGCATTGTCTTAACTGTCTTCTCAGTGTGGCCTACTACTAGGAGCTGAATGTTTGTATCTCTCCAAAATGTGTATGTTGAAACCTTAATTCCCACAGTGATGGTATTTGGAGGGAGGTCATGAGATGGGGCCCCCCTGATGGGATTAGTGCCATTCTAAGAAGAAACAGGAGAGAGCTCACTTCCTCTCTCTGTCCCCCATGTGAGGACACAGTAGGACAGCCTTCTGCTGGTCAGGGGGGAGGCCTTCATCAAAACCTGAATCAGCTGACTCCTTGATCTTGGACTTCTCAGACTCTAGAACTGTGGGAAATGAACATCTGCTATCTAAGTCACCCTGTCGATGGGAACATGTTACAGCAGCTCCCACTGACTAGACACCTACCTGTTTGAAATTGCAACTCTTGCCTTTGCCCTCCCATCTCAGCACTCCTGACTCCCCAACTGTGTTCTCTATTCTACTCTTATTTGTTTTGTTAACACTTGTTTTTTTCTGATATGCTGGAGTTTATGTATTTACTAAGATGACTTATTGTCCATGTCCCCCAACAAGATTTACACAGCAAGAATCATTTTATCGTTGTTGTTCTCTATCTCCTGAAAGCGTGTCAGACATAAAGTAGCTGTTGAATAAGATCTGCTGAACAAATAAATGCTGCAATAAACATCTTTATACATCCCTTCACACCAGTAGTTTTACGTATATGGAATAGCATGGTTGAGTCAAAGGTAATGCATATTTAACGTTTAGTGAAAGTTCCCAAATTGCTTTCCAAGTACTCAGCAACAAGTTGTGTTTTAAAAATTCATCAGAATAAGAGAGTACACTTTTCCTCAAATCCTTACCAGCAATGTGTAGTATAGCTCTTTTTAATTTTTGTCAGTCTAATAAATGTCAAATGGTGTCTTGCTGTTTATTTTTGCATGCCCTTCCTTGACTTTGAACATTTTGTTATATGCTTTGTTGGCAATTTGGAGGTACTTTTCTGTGAATTGCCTGTTTGAATCCTTTGTCTATTTTTCTCTTGAGTTATCTCTTTCATAACAACATATAGAATTTGTTATTCATTTGAGATACTTTTACTCAATGAGCATTATAAATGTATTTTCCTACATATATCATCTGTTTATGATATATTTTCTTTTATGGTAAAAAGTTCATCTTTCCTCTTAGAGTTTTTGCATTTAAATTTTGATTGAGAAAGTCTCCCCTATCTATAAGTTGTGTGTATAATTATCCTCATGTTCCATGAGTTTTTGTTTCAAACAACTTATTATTTAATCTATTTACTCAAAAAAAATTTACATTTAGCTAGTTAATCTTTTAGAATTGTGTGTGGGGTGTGTGTAGGTATACATTAAAGAGTTCAATGTTATTATTTTCCACATAAATGGCCAGTTGTGAAGATACCAGTTTTTTAAAAATCTATGACTTCCTTGGTGGACTGATTACTAATTCTGTCACATATTGAATTCTCATATAAACTTGGATCTATTTCTAGATCTCTATTAAGTTCTAGTAGTGTGTGTGTTTATTTGTCATCATATAAATACTTGTAATTTGATCACAGATCAAATAAGAACAAGAACAAGATAATAACAGTGAATATAATTATAAAGAGAAAGATATTAAATCAAACAGAAAGAACTTAATGATGTAATGACAGATAAAGGTAACCCAACATTGGAAATAATTTGTTTCTATTACTTTTATCCCCCCCCCCCCCAATTATTCTTTCTGTTTTACTTATCTTCCTTGGCTATACTCAAGCAATTATTATTCTACATGAACTTTATGGTCATTTTATCAAATTCAGTGAAACTTTTTGAGGTTAAACTTCCCTAATACTATTAATAGCAACATGTACAGAGAGACAGGCGGAGTATAATGCAAGGATTATAGCTTAAATTGTTTAATTGTCCTGAGCTGTATATCTCATCAATAAAATAAATATAATTCTTGCCTTACCTACTCAGAAGGTTTGTACTGTATAGACATTTTCACCAATATGTAATTTTTTTGTTGCCCTTGCCTATTGGTATTAACTTTATATTAATTTGATTAAATGTTCAGTCCTTTTTTTCTTCTTTTTCTTTATTCCTGAATTCTTTCTTTTGAATTCATCCTTAATTTGCTGGGTGCTGGTCTCGTAATTCCTGAGATTTTTCTATAGCCCGATGTCTGCCTGTTAACCTTTATGTTGGAATAACATCCTGGTTAGGTATAGTACCATTAAGTCACTTTCTTTTCCTCATAACTTTGTAAAATTTGCCTTCCTGTCTTCCAGGATTAAAATAGTGCTGCAGAGAAGTCTGGAGCTGGGCTGAATTTCAGCCTTTTTCGATGATTTGTTTATTTATATTTGTTGCTTGCATACATTCATTTTTTTATTCTTGATATTCAGCAGCTTAAGTAAGCTATTTTATATTCAGAATTTCCTTAATAATAGTATACCCCATTGATAAGATTCTATTTTATTTATTTCTTACATTTTAAAATACATTTTGTGCTCTATGTATTAAATTTTTCATTTCAGGAAACAAATTATCTTTTTTTTTTTTTTTTTTTTTAGACAGTTTCTTTTTGTCACCCTCAGTTGAGTGTCATGGCATCACAGCTCACAGCAAACTCCATCTCTTGGGCTCAAGTGATCCTCTTGACTCAGAGCTGGGTCTACAGGCACCAGTCACAACACCCGGCTATTTTTAGAGATGGGGTCTCAGGGTCTTGCTCTTGCTCAGACAATCTATCCATCTCGGCCTTCCAGAGTGCTAGGATTATAGGTGTGAGCCACTGGGCCCGACAGGAAACAACTTATCTTTAATGTTGGATGAATTTTATCTGTCATTACATCATTAGGTTCTTTCTGTTTGATTTCATATCATTCTCTTCATAATTATATTCACTGTGATTATCTTCTTGTTTTCAGTGTTGACCAATTCCTTGCTATTTCTGCTTTGCTTATTAGTTTTGTAGTGGTTTGGTTTTTAATACATTATCTTACTCTTTATTCTTATAATCTGCCTTTTCATCTCATTCGTCTAATTTAGGCTGTTAGGTACATAAATGTTATGTTGCTCTGTAGAGAGAATAAATTGTAAGGAATTTCCTTCCATGTATTAAGTCATCCACAGGATGGTGAAGGCTCCATCTGGAAGAGTGAATAGCAAAATCTCAATAAGTAAACAAAAAAATCCAGGCCTTTCTACTTTGATAGGTTGTCCTGGAATCCTAGAACCTTAGAGGCCTACTTCACATTTATATAGGTTTAAAAAAACTGAAGGCTAAAAGGGCAAAAAGGTCTGGCACACAGTATCCCAGCAAGTCCTGGTTGAATGTGAGTATACCCAGAGTTCCTTCTCCCACCAGAATTTCAGAGGAGAAAATAAGAGAGAGAAAGGAAGCAAGAGTAGCTATATGGGGGTGAGGGAGGTGCACCTTAAACTTACAGAAAAGCTTTAAAAATCATTCATATACCCTTCACCCAAGTTCGCCAATTCTCATTCTCTCTCTAAAAATACGTGTGTGGGCGGTGCCCATAGCTCAGTGGGTAGGGTGCTGGCCACATACACCACAGCTGGCAGGTTCGAACCCGGCCTGGGCCAGCTAAAACAACAATGGCAACTATGACAAAAAAATAGCTGGGCATTGTAGTGAGCGCCTATAGTCCTAGCTACTAAGGAGGCTAAGGCAAGAGAATTGTTTAAGCCCAAGAGTTTGAGGTTGCTGTGAGCTGTGATGCCACAGCACTCTACCGAGGGCAACATAGTGAGACTCTGTCACACAAAAAAAAGTAAAATAAAAATGTGTGTGTGTGTATATATATTACATACACATATTTAATATATATATGTACATACACACACATATTCAGAGAATGTTGGAGATACGCCCTTTTATCCCTAAATACTTTTCTATATACTTCCTTAGATCAAGGACATTTTCTCACATAACCATAGCGCAAGTCTCAAAATTGGGAATTGAATATGTACAATGCAATTTTCTAATATATAGTCCATATTTCAGTTGTCTCAATAAGGTTCTTTAACACTTTTATTTTTGGTTAGGGTTCCGTCTAGGATTACACATTCCGTTAATATTACAGTTAGTTGTTATGTTTCTGTCTTAGTCTGTTTGTGCTAATATAACAAAATGTAACGATTGGATAATGTATAAACAACAGAAACATCTCATAGTTCTGGAGGCTGGAAAGTCCCACATCAAGGCATCAGCAGATGTGGTGTCTTGTGACACCCATTTCTTGGTTCACAGATGGCACCTTCTCCTGTATTCACATGGTACAAGATTGGGGAGGGCTGCCTCTTGAGCTCCTTTTATAAGGGCAATAATCCCATTTGTTAGGACTCTACCCCTACAACCTAATCACTTGCCAAAGACCTCACCTTGTAACACTGTCACCTTGGGGTGAGGATTTAACATAAAAACTTGGGGGGGAAAAAACAACAAAAAAGAAAAACTTGGGAGGATAAAACATAAAGATCATAGCAGTCTCTTCAATCTCCTTTCATCTGAAATGAAGAATCATTTCTTTGTCATTCTTGGCCTTAGCATTTTTGAAGAGGACAGACCAGTTATTATAAAATTTTTTTCAACTTGAGTTTACCTGATAAAATTCAGACTTTGTATTTGGGGCAGAAATAGCACAGAAGTACCACTGTGTCCTAGGTGTATCAGAAAGTACCTTATTTCAATTTATACTAACATTTGTGATGTTAACTTTGGTTACTTGATTGAGAAGGGTCTGCCTTCCCAACTTTAAACCTCCTTTTTTTCTTTTTACATTGGTAAGTAATTTGTGTAGATACATTCTGAGACCATGAAAA
This sequence comes from Loris lydekkerianus, assembly GCA_963574355.1. Taxonomy (NCBI): domain Eukaryota; kingdom Metazoa; phylum Chordata; class Mammalia; order Primates; family Lorisidae; genus Loris; species Loris lydekkerianus. The sequence continues at coordinate 32,858 of CAUYPK010013042.1, forward strand.
TATGTTTCTTGGCAAATTTTGCCCTTTAGTTTTAGAAAATCATTGAGGTCTTTCTGCCCCCACCATATAGAAGAGTAACTCTTTAAGAAAAGCTGGATAATATTTGAAAAATTTCCTGATCTATTTTTCCTTATTGATAGTTCCTATTTGTTCTATATTCTCTCTACTGCTGGGACTAAGGCCAAGTCTCTCTGTCCAGGGAAAAGACGATGCCAGGGATCTTTAAAGAATAAAGAAAAATTCTTGACTTGAACTTCCCAAATATGATCATGAAAGCCACAGCTATCAGTTTAAAGAGAGTGGCATTTTTAGAGGAACAGGAACCTTTTCCTTCATCTTCCTTCCCTTTTTTGATTTTTCCCTTCTTTTGTTCTAATTTGAAAAGCTTGACTTTGACAACTATCTAATAATAGCAAGGCCTATCCCAATGCAATAATTAATTTAGGAAAAGATTATCACCTATCTTGTCAAAAGGATCATACCTCAATTTTCTTTCAAATTTCCAAGCGCAGACTGAACCTTTGTAGGAGAGATCTTGCAGTTGCCACTGTAGTTGAGTAATCAAACTTAGTATAACTAGTGCAAGACAATCTAACATTAAGTAGCTCCTGATATGGTGCTGTTTCACAGTATTTAGGTATACATCACCTATGAGGTATTTTTGCTAGAACTATTTAATCTAAATATGTTCTAGTCTCTAGATTCAATTTCCAATTTATCAGAAACACATGATATTAAATGATATCATAAGAAAGTTGTCAGACAAATTCAGAATGTGGGACTTTTTCCCCCACATGGGAAGAGTCTATTCTAGACAAATAGAGACCAATGAGACAACACAATCGAACATAATGTGTTAACATAGATAGGGGGTTATTAAGGTTTTTTTAAGCCATAAAATAGATTATTAGAATAATTAAATATTAATATGGACAACATGGGTATTTATGAATTGTCAGAACTGTGATATTATGAAATCATAAAATTTTGTACTTGTGATAATAATATTGTACTTATGTGTGAGAATTTCCTTACTTTTGGAAGATATATGCTGAAATATTTAGAGATGATGGATGTCTTACATTTTTGTACATCTTGTGAGCAGAAGCAGTAGTGTAATAGCTTTTGTTCCAAACAATCTTGGCAGTGATGTTTGTATAACAGACATCTTTGGAAGACAGGGAGAATGTCTATGTCTAAAGCAAAGGAAAGTGTTCTTACAGTTTAGTATAATAAAAATAATATCTGCCTGTAGGGCAAAGGTCAGGCAGGTTTGCTTACCACCGCTATAATAGATTTGGCTTTCCTAAACTTGGGGTTCTTTAGCTATAATACAAGTTCATGTGTGCGCAGCACCCACCAGGCCACTCTATGTCACCCTCATGGAAACTGAGAGCAAGAGAAACCAATGTGGGCAAAAATTTCATGCTACTCTCTCTGCTATAAAAAAGTCCTTTATCTCTGACCCAGGAGTCTCTTAAACCATCACCCATAAAATTGTGTGGTTGGTTTACAAGTAGAGTACAATTTCAGAACCCTCAGAGATCTTCCAAATAATGTCTGAAAGTTATTTCCCAGAAGTTAGAGTATCATAAACCAATAGAATAGCTAGCAGAATAGTGAACCCAGAAGTAAAACCACCTAGTGCGACTGACCAACTAATCTTTGACAAAACAGACAAAAACATACACTGGGAAAAGGATGCTCTGTTTATTAAATGGTGCTGGGAAAATTGGATAGCCACATGCAGAAAAATGAAACAGGACCCCTGTCTCTCACTGATACAAAAATTAATTCAACATGGATTAAAGACTTAAATATAAGGCATAAAACCATAAATACTCTAGAAAAAGTAGGAAAAACTATTTTAGATATAGGCCTAGGTGATGATTGATGCAAAAAGGCAAATATAGCAACAACAGAACTAAATAAATGGGACCTAATTAAATTAAAAAGCTTCTGCACAGCAAAGGAAATAATGAACAGAGTAAATAGGCAACCTACAGAATATTCACAAACTATACATCCAACAAAGAACTCAAAACAGCATCAAAAACATCAAAACTTGGGCAAAAGACGTGAATAGAATATTTTCAAAAGAAGACAGACAAATGGCCAATAGATGAAAAATGTTCAATATCCCTAATCATCAAGGAAATGCAAATTAACACCACAATGAGATGCCACCTGCCCCCTGTCAGAATGGCCATTATTAAGAAGTAAAAAACCAACAGGTGCTGGTGTGAATGCAGAGAGAAAGGAACACTTACACACTGTTGGTGGCACTGGAAAGTAGTACCACCTCAAAGGAAAAGAAATCATTTATCAAAAAAACAGCTGTTCCTGAATGTTTATCACAGCACAACTCACAATTGAAAAGATACAGAGTCAATCTAAGTGCCCATCAATATATGATCAGATAAAGAAAATGTGGTCTGTATATACACATACAAAGACACACACACTGTGGAATTACTCAGCCATAAAGAGAAATCAAAGAATGTCATTTGTAGCAACTTGAATAGAACCGAAGACCATTACCCTAAGTGAAGTATCTGAGGAATGGAAAAACAAACTCCACAGGGTCTCACTAATAAGGGGAAGCTAAACGATGGAGCACATGGACACAAAAAGATGCAAAGGGGGTTTGGATGGTAGCCGGTCCATTCTGTATGACATTTTAGTGGTGCACACATGACATTATGCATTTGTCAAAACCCACAGAACTGTAAAACACAAAGGTGGACCCTAATGTAAACTATAGACTTGGTTAATAAGATGTCAATACTGGTTCATCAATTACACCAAATGCAAGATGTTAATAACAGGAGAACTGTGAGCAGAGAGGGGAAAAGGGGTAGGAATATGGAAACCCTCTGAACATTCTACTAAATTTTTCTGTAAACCTAAAACTGCTCATTTATTTGAGAAACAGAGGGTGATTGTGTGTCTGCAGAGGGAAAGAAAGAGAGAGAGGAAGCACTCAAATCAAATATAATGAAGTGTCAACAAGTGTGGAATCTAGGTAGAGGGTATGCAATTTTCATTTCACTTATTCTAGCCTTTAAAAGTGTGAAAAAAAATAAATTTCTATAGATTAAACCACACAGTCTGTGATATTTTGCTACACAAAATACCTGGGTAGCCTAATACAAATACAACCACAAATTTGATTCTAAGCAGGGTGCAGTGGCCCATGCCTGTAATCCTAACACTCTAGGAGACTGAGGCAGGTGGATTGCTTGAGCTCAGGAGTTTGAGACCAGCCTAAGCAAGAGTGAGACGCCATCTCTACTAAAAATAGAAAAAGTACCCAGGTGTTATGGCAGGTGCTTGTACTCCCAGCTACTTGGGAGGTTGAGGCAAGAGGCTCACAAGAAGCTGATTTTTAACTTTTATTTAATTTTTATTAATTTAAATTAAAAACTGAAGCTGTATCAAGGATTTTCCCATGAAACAACTGTTGTTTTAAGAGGCCTAAACTTCACTTTAATTGTTATATCACTTAATATGTTATGGCTGCATTGCCGAATGTGGGCCAAGTTTTGTTTTTCTTTTTTTTTTCTTTCTTTCTTTCTTTTTTTTCTTTTGAGACAAATAGTCTCATTCTGTCAGTCGGGTAGAATGCTATGGCATCATAGCTCAGATCAACCTCAAATTCCTGGGCTCAAGCGATCCTCTTGCTTCAGCCTCCTGAGTAGCTAGGACTACAGGCACCTGCCACAACTCCTAGCTGCTTTTTCTATTTTTAGTAGAGATGAGGTCTTGCTCTTACTCAGGCTGCTCTCAAACTGCTGAGCTCAAGGGATCCTTCTACCTTGGCCTCCCACCATGCCCGACCACACTTTTGTTTTTCTGAACATGATGTTGATTTAGTTTTAGGGTGATCATTGATCACCTTTCATACTTTCTAGCTATCATCCCCAAACACACACACACAAGTATGCATACCAGGCAATACTTAAACACAATGCATTCCATTCATAACTCTGGAAGACAGAAAACCCAGCCCTGAGTTTTATAGCCATAAAGGCACAGCCCAGAGAACTGTGTGCCTATAACAGTGTTTCGGCCCCTGCAGAAATGTGCCTACTAACTTGTACCCTCTGCTCACACCTAAGGACACTGCAAGACGCCCACCAGACTGGAATTATGTGATGACTTGTAGGGATGTGTAGGCCTGAAATGCACACTTGGGTCCGGCTGCTACTAGCCCTTCCTGCTCTTGAAAGCCTTTCAGGGCAAGCAAAAGGCTCTGAGCCCTACAGGGAAGAGCACATTCTCCTCAATCCCTTGTCTTTTCCTGGAGTTCCTAGAAATCAGAAGCTCTGAGTTTGGGGCCCTGGTGTCAGTATTTTTAAAACTCCCAGATAGAAATAACTCTCACTGAAGGCTGAACAGTGCTGCATTTAGATTGCAGAACTGAGAGCAAATGTTTCTTTTAAAGGTTTTTGCAACCCACAAGCAGGACACATATCCTATAAAAGTTAGGAAAACGTGATTCGATCATGAAGAGAGTCATAGAACATTAGAGTTAAAGGAAATTTGTGGCCCAGAAAAGGGAAGAGACTTGTCCAAAGTTAGTCATCCCCTTGGTGGCAGAAGCAGGAATTAAACCCCGTGTGGTAGACAGAATTTTAGTATGGTCACTGTAACCTTCACCCACTGGGGACGCTTCTGGGATTATATTATGTTACATGTGACAAAGATTCTCTTCTTGACCAAACTGTATTCAGGCTGCTCTGAGCCTGCTTGTGCCCCATCTTTGGGCATGTCCTTCAAGCACCCAATTTTCACAAGAATCCCGCTAAGTCAGTTTAGCCAGTAATCCCCCACTTTGTATATCTGATCAAATTCCACATCCCCCATCATCTCCCAGATCATTTCTGGTCACCCTGGCCTGTCTTCAGCAAGAATCCTGTTAGGTTGGTTTAGCCAGGATCCCCCTCACCGCTGATGTTGCCTCTTAGTAATTTTCCGTCCATTGCTCTGTGCTATAAACTCCATACTTTTCCTTGGGTTATGCAGAGGTGAGTTCAGTCTGTCTCCCACACTGCAAAACTCCACTGCAGTAGTCTCTAGACCAGTCTCGATAGTCCCTTTAGTCCTTTCTTGAATAAAATCTTCTTATTTTTAATAAGTGTTATGAAATAATTTTTCCTTTAACACTTGGTACAGGGAGATTATGTAGGTGGGTTCGGTGTAATCCCATGAGCCCTCTAAGAGCAGGAAGTTTTCTCCAGCTAGTGGCAGAAAAAGAGCACTTCAAAGCATGAAGGGAATTTGACATGACAGTGGCCCTCTGTGGCAGGACTGGAGGCAGCCAGGTGGAAGATCTGAAAGTGGCCCCGAGGAACTCAGAGTGATTGCTGGCCCACAGCCAGCAGGAAGACAGGAGGGACCTTAGTCCTACAACTCCAAGAACTGAACGTGGCCAACAGACTGCGCGAGCCGGGAAGCAGCTGATTCACAGAGCCTTCCACTAAGAGCCTGGCCTCCCTGTGCTTCTCATCTGCAGAACTGTGAGGTAAAGAATGGGTGGTATCTGGAGTGACTAAATTTGTGGCAATTTGTCACAAAGTGATAGAAGGCTAATGCATGAGGCTCTTGGAGCCTTTTTCTTCTCAGTATTTGGCAACCTCACAGACTGGCAGGGAATTGGTCCTTCTGTTTCCATTGTGAAGGGTGGAGTGGTTTAGAGGGGGGAAGGAATTTGGATTGAACTGGTGCCCCTGCTCAGGATAACCCACTGCCATCACCGAGTGGCTATAACTGTATACTTTGCATTTGTTGCTTTGATTCTCAGACTGTCCATAAAGTATATAGGAGTTTACCATTTCACAGACAGGGAACCTGAGGCCTGTTAGGGCAAGTGAGTGACCCCATGACATGCTTCTAGCAAGTGGCAGTGCAGAGGTTCAGATCAGTTCAGTCTGATCTCATGGCTTTGTGTTGATGACAGCAAATGACCTTGTATTCATTTGCTAGGACCACTGTAACAAAGATCAGAAACTAGATGGCTTAAACAACAGACATTTGTCTCCCAGTTCTGAAGACTGGAAGTTCAAAATCATTGTGTCAGCAGGGATGGTTCCTTTGAAAGGTGGAGAGGGAAGGGTTCCACGCCTCTCTCCCAGCTCCTGCCAGTTCACTGGCAATCATCACTATTCCTTTTATTTGTTTGTTTGTTTTGAGACAGAGTCTCACCTTGTCACCCTTGGTAGAGTGCCATGGCATCATAGTTCACAGCAACCTCAAACTCTTAGACTCAAGCAATCCTTTTATTTCAGCCTCCCAAGTCGCTGGGACTACAGGTATCTGCCACAATGCCTGGCTATTTTTTTTTTTAAGAGATGGGGTCTTGCTCTTGCTCAGGCTGCTCTTGAACTTGTGAGCTCAAGCACTCCACCCTCCTCGGCCTCCCAGAGCATTAGGATTACAGGCAAGAGCCACTTTTTTTTTTTTTTTTTTACTTTGAAACAGAGTCTCATTCTGTCACCCTGGGTAGAGTGCCATAATATCATAGCTCACAGTAACCTCAAACTTTTGGGTTTGAGTAATCCTCTTGCCTCAGCCTCCTGAGTACCTGGGACTACTGGTGCTCACCACACCACCTGGCTAGTTTTTCTATTTTTAGAAGAGATGGGGTCTTTTGCTCAGGCTGGTCTTGAACTCCTGAGCTCCCTCCTGCCTCAGCCTCCCAAAGTGCTAGGATTATAGGCATGAGCCACACTGCCCAACCCATTATCACTCCTCGATTTGCATATCCACCGTGGAGATCTCTGTTGTCATGCTGGCACAGCATTCTCTGTGTGTGTATGTGCACGCCTGTCTCTGTATCCATTTTATACACATAGAAAGCAGTCATATTGGGTTAGATCCCACCCTAATGGCCTCATTATAACTTGATCCCATGCCAAGACCTTCTTTCCAATTAAGGGCATATTCAAGGGTGGGGAAAGAGTGGCAGGGGTGGTGAAAAGGGTAAGAGCAGGTAAGAATTCTAAGATCTTTGAGAGAGCGGAACACATTTCATCCCATTACAGATCTTACATACAATTCTCACCTTAAAGGCTAAGAAACAGACCTGTTTACAGATGTATGTTGCCTTACCCTATTAATCCTAGTTAGAAATGGATTATCAGTCCCCTGGCCCAAGGCAGAGTGATTAAAGGTGCTTTTGTGTTTCTCTTCCTGCCCTTCCAGTCTTCCCATCTCTTATCACTCCATCCTCTACCTTTAGGCTGTCTCAAGCCTCCTTGAACCCTAAAGAGAAAGTTGTCAAAGTCTCCAGGATCTGTTGCCTTCTGTCCCCTCCTTGGTGGTCTAAATAGGGCCTCTACTCAGCAGAGCTGCAGAGAAACCTCTAATTGGGGGGTAAGGATAAAGGTGTGAGAATGGAGAGGGGGGCTTCAGGGCATTAATGGGGCTTCCTAGGAGGGAAGTGGTATCCACATTGGCCAGAAGTCAGAAAGCCCCTGCTGCCCTCACTTTACTTGCCTGTTTTTCACTCTACCAATGGTGAGTCTATCAGTGGAAATAAACTTCATCCTGCCAGCCAAACCCTGTTGTAGGGACTTACAAAGATCTCACTTTATTTTCATTATAAAACAATTTTACAGTGTTTTATAGTTTGCAAAGAATTTTTTCATCTAAACTCTGCTGCATCCCTTTGAGAGAGTAATTCAATTTTATTTCCATTTTGTGGATGGGCAAGTAACTTGTTCAATGCTACACTGAGTGTGAACTCCCTGCTGGGTTCACAGGAACAGCCAGGCCAGCCTTCTCCTCTCCAGAGGGGGTGTTTTATTTCCACCTATTCTTGGAGATCTTTTAGAACTTACCTCCTTCTAAGGCCTGTGTGGAAGGTAGCCATGTCTTGGAACACTACCCCATCCTGAAATTTACATATGTATTTATCTTTCTGTCACCACTCATCTGTGCAGGCACGCAATGAGCCTTATGAGCTCACTTTTGGAAAGAAAGCATGGCTTTACTTTGATAAGCTCTCTTGAGAGTGAGAAATAAAATCCTAAGCTCCTCTGCCAACTGGACAGACCCACTTTGGCCAGGGGCACCCTGGAGAAACCTTAAAACTGAGTTCCTGGCCATGATGGGAGAGGAGGTCGGACGTGCATCATTATAGACCCTTCCTTCATAACTGCCCTCAGGCTTTCTTCACTAAGGATTAAACAGAAAGCAGCCCTTGGAAAGTCTTGCTCCACCAATGATTTCAACTACCTTGTGACTGCCCTCCCTTTTACAATTTAGACACAACTGACCAGCACTTCTTCCTGATAAGAGACCACTGGCCATGGAGTGGTTCTGGCCAGTCCATAGAGGCTGACACAGAAGGCCTTTTTATTTTCTGCTTCATCTTCTGACATGAGTAGGCCTAAAACTTCACCTTCAGATCATACTAATGCCACCATTTTTTTGGTACATATGACCCACAACAGGGCAAGAAGCTCAACTGCACCTGTGCAATTTTCTCCTTTTACAAATATTCAAGACTCCTCTTGTGACCTTTTAAATATATATATTTGACCACCCCATCAGCATAAAATTTCTGGTTCCTTTAACCTTCCCTGGAAGGGCTTGCTCCTGGCTTCTGCCTTAGGCTCTGCTTCCTAGCCTGCACAAGGGCTGCCTGTAGGCTGCAACCCCTTATGAGAAATTACGCTCTCCTTTCCAAATTTAAGAACATCCTCATTCTTCAGTTGACAAAGGCACCACCCTCCAGCTCCTAAGAAACCTATGCAATCATCATCCCTAGCTGGAGTTTTTGCTCTAAGTCTTTGCTCTCTATTTTCCTTTGGGAAGCACAAGACTGAACAGACTGTGGTTGCTCTGTGAGGAATGGTGATGATTTTGTTTACCCCAGTGATCTATTCCTGTGTAACAAACCCAAACTTAGCAACTTAAAACAAAAAACATGTTTTATCTCATAATTTCTGTGGGGCAGGAATTCAGACAAGATTTAACTGGGTGGGTTTGCCTCTGGGTGTCCCGTGAAGTTGCCATCAAGTTGTCAGCTGAGGCTGTGTTCATCTGAGGCTGCAGGATCTGCTTTCACATTCGTTCACAGGGTGGGGTGGCTGGCAGGACTCAGCTTCCCCTGGCCATGACTGGGTGCTTTACCATGTGGGTCTCTTCATAGGCTCCCTGAATGTCCTCACAGCATAGCAGCTGGCCCCATCCAGAGCACATGACTTGAGAGAGCGCCCAGGACAGCAGCTGCAGACTTACTACATTACCTCATGTGGAACATGACAAACTGTCACTTCTGCCATCTTCTGTTGGTCACACAGACCAGCCCTGTGGCAGGGGACCGCATAAGGGTGTGAATACCAAGGCAGAGTCACTGGAGGCTGTCTTACAGGCTGGCTGATGAAGGCAACCAAAGTGTTTCACCCTAGATATCCTTCTTTGACATAGTTTGAGATGACTGTTCAGAGTGCCAGCAAACTTAAGTAGCCCTGCAAACCTGTCTTTTGCAGGGAGAGATTTGCATCTTTAGGGGAATTCTGCATGGATTCAACCAGTCTTTCTCTGAGGGTCTCGCTTGTCCTTATTTAGAAAAGATTAACTGGGAATTGAGAGTCTAACACCTTAAAAAGTCCAAAGGAAACATTCACCGTCTGTTCTCCCTGAGGGCTGCTGCTGTGAGGCTTCCTCTGTGACCACCCTTGCTAGCTAGGCCTCCTCTTCTCTCCCTCCCAGCTCCTGTCTTGCTGCTGTACCCTGATTTACTACCATAACCTGTATTGGGCCATCCTCTATACCCCTATTCTTTCTGTAACTTCAATATGGTATACATGGGTCATTATGAAAGTTTTGAGATACACAAAAATCAAGAAAGGTAAAATCTACACAGACGGAAACAAATGAAGCCCTTCCAGCAACACCAGTAAGCTGAGCAGGTTGAAACTTGCAGGGGTGAATCAGAAAGGACACTGTTGACTGTGTTTCTTGGAAGTGAAATAATGGACCATAACACAGTCAGTCTCAAAACTTTCATAGTGAACCATGTAAAACTTCCTGTACTCCACTGGGGGTGTCCTCCAAGAAGGGCTTTATTGGCGATGTCTGTTTGCAAGCTGGGGATAGACAGTCTCTGGTGTGGTCTCAGGTTCTCTCTGAGGAGGGGAAGGAAGTTGGGGTTTTATACCTCATGGGGCTGGAATCACATATTCAGCAGGTCTGGGGAAAAGCTATACGTATTTATAAGGGAAGCCAAGTATATGTGGAATGGGTTAACATGTATGTAACATATATCCCATATTCATATTGGGGTGGCATTTTAGCATTAGAATGAGGTAGAATTTGGCTTTTTATGTCAAAAAGGGAACTATAGGCTGCAAAGACTTGTGCACAGGCTCTGTAAGCAGACTGAAACTGGAGGAAGGTCTGCAGTAGCTTGTCAGAAAAGAATGTTTGTAAGGCCCATCCTCTATCCAGTCAGACTTGTGGTGGGTTGTAAATCAGCCTGATAGCTGCTATGGTTAAGGAGTTTAGCAAGGATGTGGTTTTTCTTACAATGTAAGAATTTAGAAATTTACCCAGCCAGCTGGGTGCTGAAGCCTGGACTCAAATAATTTTTAGTTCCTAACCTATAGGATCCATTTTAGTTGATAAAGTGGCATCACATTTTGTCTCTCAGACTACAGGGGTCATTTCATCTGCCTTCTGTCAGTTGATTTTTCAGCAAACCTTTAGAAGGTGAAGGGGAGGTTTTCCGTGGGTCCCTACAATTCCATAATACATCTGAAGAAATATTCTACATTTTTCGGAGAATTTGTCATACATTACCTCATTTTAAAACTTGTTTGTATGAATCTATCTTTTCCCAATAAATCAAAAGCCTTTCAAGAGAAGAGAATGCCACATTCCCAGATTCTTTGCTCCCCCTCCACAATTCTCCCAAACCATACCAGTAAACAAAACAATACTGATAATGATAATAATAAACCAAGCTTTTGTGGATTTGGAAACTGTATTCACTGCACTAATTAGGTAGCATGCTTTAACTCCTCAGCCTCAATATGTTCCTCTGCAGAATGGGATGCAGAGGAGAAATGGGTTGGAACAGATGTTCTCAAAAGGCCTTCTAGTCCTGGTCCTCACCCCTCGGACTGCCGAAGTGGATGAGACTATCTACATTTGACATATATAGAAACAAAGACAGAGTGTAGTTGAAGGGTTAATCCAATGTTACCAGGGAAGTCTGTAGCAAAGCTGTGAGTAGAACTGTGTTTTCAGGACTATTTTTGCTGTCTACGCAGGGACTGGTTAAAGCTAGGTCAGCTTCTGGGCACCGTATCTGTTGTCTTGGTATTATTATTATTACTACACGTGCTATTATTATCACCACCTCTGACTTACCCATTGCCATAACCATTTAAAGGGTTTATATTATCCATATGAGTCACAACAACCCTATTCCATAGAAATTATTCCCATTTTCCAAAGGAAAAATAATTATCAAATTCTACCTGATTGATCAGCCTTAAGTCACCAAGGAGTGAGCAGAAAAGTAAAAAGTTTAAAATTTGGAGGCTGAATTGAGGGCAAATGAAAGCAGAAGGCACCAGATGCAACGTGACTTCATCCTGGCCACCTGCAGTGCCTGGCAAGGCAGCTAGTTACACTATAAGGAGTTGCTACTACCCCATCCTGAAAGGGACAGGCAACCTCCAGGGACACCTGTATAGCGGTAACCTTGACTTGATAGCTATCTGACTGCGTCTTGAGCAGGTGGCCTGCTATGCTCTGAGCCAAGAACAAGATGGGGCAAAAAAATACAACATGCTTCCTGTACATACACTCTGGCCTTTGACCTCCAGCCTGCAGACACAGCCACCAATGTGGCAGGGCTGGAAGGGAAATGAAGACTTTGCACTATCACCGTAGCAACCCTGCTCATTAGTCGGAGTCTGCCTTAGGTTGCCAGATCGCTCTCCGCCACTTCCTTGCAGATCCCAGCCCTTCTTTATTCCCCCCCCCCCTGTCTTTTTCTGGCTACCCATTGTCCAATGTCAACTCCCAATTATAGTCTCTGTCTTCTTCCAGGTCAGCATGATCTTACCTCACTCACTAATGTACTTCAGGCCTGAGTAGCAGCCCTGTGAACTTCTCAAGAGGTTCCTTAGTTTCCCTGGGACAAAAGAGCCCAAAATACAGAGGTTTGCTGATTCACTTTAATAATTGCTAGGAGTAGGGAGGAAAAAAACATTTTTTTTTTTTTTTTTTTTTTTTAGAGACAGAGTCTCACTTTATCACCCTTGGTAGAGTGCCATGGCATCACACAGCTCACAGCAGCCTCCAACTCCTGGGCTTAGGTGATTCTCTTGCCTCAGCCTCCCGAGTAGCTGGGACTACAGGTGCCCAGCTATTTTTCTGTTGCAATTTGTCCGGGGCCAGGTTTGAACCCACCACCCTTGGTATATGGAGCTGGTGCCCTACTCACTGAGTCGCAAACACCATCTGGAAAAAAACTTTTTTATGGCTTGGAGCCTCTTCTAGCAAAAAGAAGGTAAAACTTAATAGTTCCTTATATTATCCTTCCGTTTATTCCAGTCAAGGGGCCTGTGTCCTGGTATTATTCTTCCAATCTTTTATATAAGAAAACTGAGGCTCAGAGAAATTAAGTAACTAGATTACACAGTTAGGAAAAGCAGTCAGAATTTGAACTCAGATGCTTGTGACCTGAGGGCTAGGCTGTGGGCCTGACAATGGTGAGTACCTACCATCTGCTGGACTGTGTCTTCTAGCAGCTTTCTGGATGTTGTCCAGTTTTAAGCCTCACAGCCATCCTGTGAGATGGGTCTCATTGAACCCCATTATGGATATAAAACTGGCTTGCCCAAGGACACAGAGCTAGATGTGGCAGGAGTCAAGAGAAGTTCAGACTGCCCAAGTGGAGCCCTCCTTGCTAACTAAGTTTGAATTTTAAGTCACTGACCCCTCCTCCTCCTGATCACAGTCAACTAATGACCTCCAGGTTCTCCCTCCAGTGCCTTGCAGGGCAGGACTTGGCTCATTGTCACCCCTTCCAACACCACTCCTCTCTCATTCTTAGGGACCTCAGTACCTACCTAGGTGATACTCCTGATATCCTTTGGCCCCTCGTTCTCAATAGTTTTGCTTTTGCCCTACTTCAGAACACTCACTGCCACGGTCTTAGACTTTCAGGGTATTCGGCCTTCTTTCTTCTCTGCTGCACATTGGAAGAAGAGTTGTCTTGAGGTCAGACATTAAATACACAAACACTAACAAAAGCTGATAAGCCAAAAAGAAAAAGGTTCATGCATGTTTTTCATGATATCTAACACCAAAGATAGGCAGAACAGACCTCAAGGAATTGGCATGTGGCCTGCAGGTTGGATAAAGGTTATCCATTATCCATTATTCCATAAAGTTGTATTCAAATGCCCACCTGTGAACATCACTTTCTTTAAAGTTCACTCCCTCTAACGTCTGAACTTCAGCAACTCTTCGGCAGCACCAGGACCCGCAAACTACCAATGCTTCCACCTCTTTACTCTTCCTCAGTGCTCAGTGGGCTCCTCCTTGTCCCTAGACACACATGGGGGGCGGGGCAGGGGTATCAGGGCTCTCACTCCATTACATTTGCACTTGGTGTTTGCTCCTTCCCCAGATAGCTTCCAGGTTAATTCCTTGCCACCTGCAAGGCTTGGCTGCAGGGTCATCCTTCACAGTGAGCTCCACCCTGACCATTTAATTTAAAACCCAAGCTCAGGAGTTTGAGACTAATCTGAGTAAGAGCAAGACCCCATCTCTATTAAACATAGAAAAACTAGCTGGGCCTTGTGGCAAGCACCTGTAATCCCTGCTACTCAGGAGGCTGAGGCAGGAGGAAGTTGCTATGAACTACAACACTCTACCCAGGGTGACAGAGTAAGGCTCTGTCTCAAAAAAAAAAAAAAAAAAAAAAAGTTGTGCCTTATCCCAACATTATTACTTCCTCTCCTCCTCTTATAGTTTATTTTCTGCCATTGTAGTTATTACCAAAATACCACATATTCTCCTTTTTATTCATTCCTCTAGAATGGAAGCTTTATGAAAGCCAAGAATTTTGCAAACTAACTCTGTGCCAGAACAGTGCTTGGCACAGTGTTTTCAAATGAAAACCATGTACTCAGACTGGATTTTGAATCCAGGTCAGTTGGACTAGAAAGTCTCTCCTTCCCCCTACCCAATGCCATTGCAAGATGAACTATAGATATAAACTAAACTTAAGGAACCAAGGAGTTAGAGGTTTTTTTAGGGGTGCGAGTGGGAGTGCAAAAAAAAAAAAAAAAAAAAAAAAAAAACCCTATAAAACACCCCAATGTGCATGATTGGCAATACAGTGCCAAGTAAAATTTTGAAAAATAAATTTCAAATTAATTGGTGATACAATAAAAACAAAGAATCAACCTCCATTGCTGCTCTGCTCTTGGTCTTTCCCTTTTCTTCCTTCCCTACCTCACTCCCCTTCTTTCCCTCTTCCATACATCTATTTTCCCCCTCCCTCTCATTTTCTTACCTTTCACTCTTTTGTCCCCTTTTCTTCCCTCCTCAGCTTTCTCAAAGAACAAAGCAAATTATTTTCTGGAAAGAATGTTAATTTCCAAGATGTAGGAAAAATGAAATTATCCCCTTTACTGAGGTTCCCTTGAGCATCCTGTGCTTTAATGAAATAAATGACCTGGAGGCAGATGTGGTAAGTGGAGGTTGCTTGGTGAGTCTGTTTTGGCTCTCTCTCTCCCTCCCTGTTTGGACTCTGCTGCTCTAGGGACAGGAGCAGGGCAGGGCAAATATGTCACTGGCTCATCGTCCTAGGCTACTTCTGAAACAGAAATAAATGACAGAAAAGCCTAGAGATTTTGAAGAAGATTAAGTAGGGAGAGAGAGGTAGTAAATCTTGAAGCCGATAGAAAAAAAAATACCATCTTCCTGAATGCCAACTTTTAATTTCCATGAAACAGTTGGTTGGGGTGGGAGTGGGGGTCCAATTCTCTCCACCTCAATGAATTAGCCTTTAACAACAGGTGATAGAGAAAGGGGGACAGTTCTGATGTTGGGGCCCCTGTCCATCCAGTGGAAAGCAGACTTGTCTCAGGAAAGTAGATCACATAGCTTTTGGCAATCTTCACTGGGCAAATATGGAGCAGAAAGGGCAAGGACTTTGGTTCAAGCATACATGGGTGCAAATCCTTGCTGCATTATGTTCTGCCTCTGAAACCTTGAGCATACTGCCTGACCACCTGTGTCTTTGTTTCCTCTTCCATCCAGTGAAGGTAGTGACAGTTG
Source organism: Loris lydekkerianus (assembly GCA_963574355.1). Taxonomy (NCBI): domain Eukaryota; kingdom Metazoa; phylum Chordata; class Mammalia; order Primates; family Lorisidae; genus Loris; species Loris lydekkerianus. The sequence continues at coordinate 48,176 of CAUYPK010013042.1, forward strand.
CTACTCACAGGGTTGTCACAGGCCTGGAGATGATGCAGAATAATGGTGACAATGATGATAATGACAACTACCATGAGTTTGAACATTTACTATATGCCAGATGTGGTGATAAATATACACAGTAGCATGCATAAATTGTCCAGAAAAAAGCTTGGCATATAATGGCCAGCTGATATATTTTAAACAGTATTATTATCCAGAATTATGTAGGAGAGTGAGAAAATTACTTTGGGAGACACGAATATTTAAGACACCTGAATGTTTTGAGTCACTTCTCTGTTGTCAGTTAGAGAAGTTTCAGCTTCCCTGGAAACTTGGTGCAAAAAGAAGCAGCTGTCAAGGTGGATTAGAAACAACTCCAGAATCTCAGTGGCCTTACCCAAGAGAGATGAATTTTTCAGTTACACTGCATCTCCAACAGGGGTCAGCCTGGGGTTCTGCTCATCGTTGTCACTCAGAGACTTTAGCTGATAGATGCTGCATTCATCTTGACATTTGTTAAGATGTCAGTTACAGAAATATAGAAGGGGAGGACAGGAGGAGAAAAGTGGCTATTAAATGCTTCCACTGAGAAGGAATATTTCTTTTGCTCAACTCATTAGCCAAAACAAGCCATGTATAACTTGGCTACATGTAACTTGAATATGGTGGGGAAATGCAGTCTACCAGGCACATGTTCCAGGAGAACTAAAACCCTGTGAACAGTCTACTGACTGTGGATCCTGGTGCCCCCAAAGAAAGGCACACTCCGGATGATGGATGTCTTTGACATTTTGTCTATATAGAATGAATAAGAGCTACCATGAACTGGGCATCTATTGTATGATAGATATTGTGCCAGGTACTTTGCATTGATATATCAGTTAACCCTTCCAATAAGGAAATCTAGTGATCTCCATAGTATAATGTGGAAATTGAGGCTTAGGGAGGTTCACTTAACAAAACTTATTAGGTATTAAGGATTGTCCACATGGGTTTTCTGAATTTACAGGGAAATCCCTCAAAAAAGACAGTGCACTAGGAGATTTCTTCTAGTCCTTCTTTCTTTCTACTTTATTGTTATTTTTTTAGAGATAAGCTCTTACTCTGTCACCTAGGCTGGAGGGCAGTGGTGTGCTCAATGTTCATCACAGCCCCAAACTTCTGGGCTCACTCATTCCTGCTTCCTTGGCTTCCTCAGCAGGTAGGACTATAGGTACACACCACTATGCCCAGCTAATTTTTCTGTTTTTTTTTTTTTTTTTTTTTGTAAAGACAAGATCTTCCTATGTTGTCCAGGTGGGTCTCGAATGTGATCCTCCTGCCTCAGCCTTCTGAAGTTCTAGGACTGCGCCTGACCTTCCTCTTTCTAATTTTTTTTAAAGTCTGAGCATATCCCTGGATGGAAAATAAGTCTTGAGTGTCAACTCTGACAGCTTTGTATCAGTAGCTAGAGAACTGTGATGAGAAGGCTTTTTGATGGAAATGAGTACTGTGATTGATTAACAGTGTCTGCCGTGGACACAGCAAGGAGGATGGCAGCATGGAAAATAGATTCATCTCTGGGCATTTTTCTTAACTTCTCTGGATCTCAGTTTTATCACCTGGGAGCCAAGATAGATAAACATTACAAAATCAAGATAGAAGCCTGGCCAAGATGGTTTTGTGATGTCCTCAGAGGACACAAAAACTTTTGTTCCTAGGTGCATATATTCCAGCTGATTTTCTGCACTCTATTCCATCATATAGTCACAAAAATCAATTTGTATATATTGAATGGGGTTGGATAAGGGAACCCTGAAGATTGAGTCATTGAAAACTACTCCTGAGGAAGGCAGAGCTAAAAGCCTTTGCCAGGAAGGATGAATCATTTCTGACACTTTGGGATGCCAATCATCACTGCCCTGCCAACCATCTCTGAGCTGGATATGCCTCTGTGTCTATAAATCCGAGGACTGTGTTTCTCTGTCTGGGATGATATGTTAGGGAGTCATGATTGGATAAACATGCCCCATCTTTCTGGTGGATATTTGAAGAATATGAGCCATGTATTTTTCTTAAAATACACAAGGTGTATTAAGCAAGAACCCAGCAGGTGGTAGATAGCATCCTCAAAAGGTTTGATTGAAGAGATTTTAATAAGGAGTCGATTTATGGAGGTGTGGGCAACCCTACCCTTGTTGGTTCCGTTAAACCAACAAATGTGGGGAAGATACCCAGTGACTAGCGAAAGTGGAAGCCATTACCGTTCCTGAAGGGACAACAGGAGGAACAGTGTTTCTGGGATCTGTGAATGCTGTGGTCACAAAGAGGGCTACTCAGATGAGCCACGTCTATAGGCCACCGCTGGACAGAGAGAATTTGTGAAGTAAACTCCTGGAATGTTCTCTGCTCTCACCTGAGGATAACCCCACCAGAGGGCTGGAAGCCTACAGGGGGCAGACTTTGGAGACAGGTCCTGCCACAGGACAGAGAAGGGTAGACAATGGCTGTGGGAGGACGGAAGGCCCCAGCCCACAAGGATAGACATAGAAAGCAGGATACAAAAATCACAGGCATTTTAAAGGTGTCACAAGAGAAGAAATAGCAGGAAGAGAAGGGAACACCGAGTCATAGGGACCATGATCATCTTGATTTGAGGGGCCAGGGTATCAGCCTGGGAGAAGAGAATTGGGGTTTCAACAAAACTTAAACTGGTTTCCTGAACCTGGGATCTCAGGACACATGATTTTCTTATTCTTTTTTGTGGTGATGACCTAGTGTTTTTCCTTCATTTGAAAAGAAGTTTCCTTTGAATATGTTCCTTCATTTCCTTGAAGCTAAGGTAAAACAAGGGAAGCATTTTTGGCCCAGCATGGGTTGGGAGATTGAGAAGGTGAAGTGTGCAGCTAAGAGCCAGCCCAAGCCAGGGAGACCAGCTGTCCCTTGCCATGAAGACTGGGATCCACTTGAATGATGGAGATGATCTTTTCTGAGCTCTTTTTTGCTGTTGCTCACACTTAGGAAGATTTTATCTTCTTTTTTCCAGTCCATCAATCAGATCAACAATGTTTATTTCCAATGCTGTACATATTGTCCTGAAAACCTATCTCAGCTTCTGGGCCAGAAGAGGGTACTGTCATGTTTTCTTCTTTCTTTCTTGGTTCCTTTCCTCCAGAAAAAGCTAACACTCCATCCTGAGGGCAGAAGAAAGGTCTGTGGCTGTGCTGTCTAATATGGAAGTCTCTGGCCACATGGCCATTTAAATTTAAAATGAATTAATTAAAATTAAATACAAACAAAAAATTTGTTTGAGTGACACTAGTTGCATTTTGAACATTTTGCTCAAAAGCCACCCATGGTCGGTAGCTACTATATTATCCAGTAGATAATAACATGTCCATCACTGGAGAAAATTCTATTGGCAGACTGGTCTATAGATCCTTAGGCGTGGTGGGGGCAGCGTAGGGGGTTAGCAGTAGCATTCAAAGCCATCTTCACTGGTCTTCACAGAATATTCTCTTCCATGATAAGTTACTCTATCTGGGTTTGTATGGATTTGCTGTGCAGTCAGAAAAATAGTGATGATAACGATAATAATAGTTACTGTATTTAGTACTTAACATCTGTCAGAGAGTGTGCTAAGGGTTTAAGTATCTCTTATATCACATAATTACCACCAAAACCCTGAAAAGGATACTATTACCATTTATATCTGAATAATGCAGAAACTGAGGCTCAGAGAAATTGTGATCATACAACTATTAGTTTACACCATATGAAATTGCCAATATTCAGCCATTTTTTATGAAATGGCACCTTCCTCTGGTTTTATATCATAGTAAATGGCAGAGCTGGGTTTCAAACTCAGACCCAAAGACGATGTCAAGTTCAATGTGACTAAGCCACCTTAAAACTGACATCATAGGGCTATTGAAGGATTAAGTGAAATAATGTTGGTTTTGTGCCTGGCACACAGTGAGACTCAGGAAATGTTCTTTTTGTTTGAGCTCCCTTCCATCTGTCAGTCTTTCTCACTTGGGAGGCAGTGCACACCTGTCTGAGCAGATGTGGTCAATAAGATTAGGTGAAAGGCACCCACTGCCATTTACTAAGTCCCCTCCTAGGGACCTAGAAAAGTCCATCTTTGTCATCAAGACCTCACCCAACCCTCTCCAACCTGCATCTACTCCTTTCTCTCAGGGAGTCTCTTCTGCTGGTCAAGTCTGGGCCTTGAGTTGAGGGAGGGGTGGTGGACATCAACCTCTTCTATTCCCCATGTCCCTTAACAGCCTAGCAGATGCACTTCATCAACAAACCTCTCCCCTCGGAGACCACAGAAGCAGCAAGAAGGGTGGAGGTGGACGGAAAGAGGCAGCTGCTGCACTAAGCACATCAGGTGGTTATGTAAGCTGTGATCCAGACCTCCTGCGCACTGCAACTTTGCGTGATTGTATCTGGCAAAGACAGGGATTCAAAATTTCTCCTTTTTATTTTGCAAGAGGGGAGAGAAGTATCCCTTGGCTGAGGAGCCTGGCTGTTTGGCTGGGGTTTTAGGACTTAGAGGTAATTTCTGTCCATAAGAGGCCAATTTGGCTGTCAAAAGCCAATAGTAGATAATTACCAGGTTTAGCAAATGAAAATGTAGGACACTCAGTTAAATTTGAATTTTAGATAAACAATAATTTTGTAGTAGAGGTATGTACCATGCAATATTTGGAATACACTTCTGCTAAAAGTTATTTGTTGTTTATCTTGACGTTCAAATTTATCTAATGCTATGGTTTCAAATGTGTCCCCTCCAGAATTCAGGTGCTATCAATACAATAGTAGTAAAGCAGTGAGGCTTTTTAAGAAGCAATTAGGCTATAAGAGTTCCTCTTGAATGCAATCAAGGCCTTTTATTTTTCTCTTTTTATTTTTTATTTTATTTTATTTTTTATTAGTATTAGATCATAGCTGTGTACATTACTGCAATCATGGGGCACCATGCACTAGCTTTATAAACAGTTTAACACATTTTCATCACACTGGTTAACATAGCATTCCTGGCATTTTCTTAGTTATTATGTTAAGACAATCATATTCTGCATTCACTAAGTTTCACATGTACCCTTGTAAGATGCACCGCAGGTGTAATCCCACCAATCACCCTCCCTCTGCCCAACCCAAGGCCTTTTTAAAGAGGCCTTTCTGCAGTGTCTGGAGAGTTTGTCTTCCTGCCACGTGTTCCTCTACCCGGGTGGAATCTGCCATAAGGCACCACCAGACAACCAAACATGCAGGCATCTTGATCTTGGACTTCCCAGACTCCAGAACTGTGAGCAATACATGTTTGTTCGTTATAAATTACCCAGCCTGTGATGGTCTGTTACAGCATCTCAAACAGACTAAGAGATCTGGCATTCTGCATTTTATCCCGCAACCATGCAGTAAGGCTTACACTAGGGCTTCTGTCTGCCCTTCAGCTGCCAGGTCATTGTACCTGCTGTGAATACAAGTTGGGAGTAAGAGGGAGGGAAATATAGATCCAGTCTGCCAACTTCAGCCTAGTTTCATAATCATAGCTCCTCATGGGAGGGCAGTGACATAATTCAGACCCGTGGCTCTCAAAATGTGTCCCTTGTACTGGAAGCATCAGCATCACCTGAAACTTGTTAGAAATACACTTTCTTGAGCTCCATCCCAGATCTCCTGACTCATGCCCTCAAGAAGGGGCCCAGCACACACTCAGCTTTAACAAGTCCTCCAGGTGATGCTGCTGCAGTTTGAGAACTACAAGTTTAGACTTTAAGCAAAAGCCTTGAAGATCAGACAATTTTGGGCTGGGAGACCACACCCGCCATTTACACATTTATAGTTGTGTAAACACCATGGAATTACTTCTACTTCACTTCTCTAAACCTCCATTTCTTCCTAAATTAAAAATAATATTCTATCTTATTTAGGGATGCATTGAAGATTGAATGAAGTTATATACCATACATACAACCCAAAGTGCTTGTCACTGTAAGATACATAAATTATTATTTTTATGACACAAGCGTAGGTTGGGTCTTGCCCCAAGACAAATTTGACAATCTGCACAGTAAGCTCCAATTCTGGCGTAATCTCTCTGGGCTCAGCTGAAATGAACCTTTGTTTTTCAAGATGTTAATTTCTAATAGTCTTATAGATTAGGGGAAAGAAACTAAGAGAAGGTTGCAGGAAGAGAAAGGACTGATTTCCTGTGGGCATTGATTTTAGAATCCGCAGACAGCCAGGGTGGAGGGCCACACTGATTTAGTTCCCTTTGTTACCTCAGAGCTTTTTCCAAAAGGCAGGGTGTGCTTTTGTCCTTTCTTAGAAAGGAGAGGGAAGAGAGTCCAAGGTGGTGAGGGCAGTGTGGAGGCTCTTTTCAGTGGAAGGGGATTTACACATTTAGGCGTGTTTCCCAGGTCCAATCTGGGGAGTTCCCATATTAAAGTCTAGGCAGGGATTCTCAAGCTGTGCACTACTGGCAGAGAATTCCTTGTTATGGGGCCTGTCCTGTGCATTGCGGGATGTTTAGCAGCATCCCTCACCTCCACCAGATGCCAGAAAGCTCCCTTTATTCCCCCTCACAGTAGGAACAATCCAAAGCATCTCTGGGCATTACCAAATGTTCCCTGGGGAGCAAAACTGCCTTTGTCTAGAGAATCTTAGACAACACCCAA
>CAUYPK010013043.1:0-47187 GCA_963574355.1 Loris lydekkerianus
ATTTCTTTCAGATTTTCATATTTCTGAGAGTAGAGTTTCTTGTAGTATTTGTTAAGAATTTTTTGAATTTCTAAGGGGTCTGTTGTTATTTCATCTTTACCATTTCTGATTGATGAAATTAGAGATTTTACTCTTTTTTTCCTGGTTAGGTAGGCCAAAGGTTCATCTATTTTATGATCTTTTCAAAAAACCAACTTTTGGATTTATTGATCTGTTGTATAATTCTTTTGTTTTCAATTTCATTTAATTCTGCTCTGATTTTAGTAATTTCTTTTCTTCTGCTGGGTTTCAGGTTGGAGTGTTCTTCCATCTCCAGTTGCTTGAGATGTCCCATTAAGTTATTAATTTCCTCTCTTTCCATTTTCTTGAGGAAGGCTTGTAGTGCTATAAATTTCCCTCTTAGGACTGCCTTTGCAGCATCCCTGAGGTTCTGGTAATTCATGTCTTGATTGTTATTTTGTTACAAAAATTTGGTGATTTCCTTCTTAATCTCGTCTATAACCTATGTATCCTTCAGCATAAGGTTGTTTAGCTTCCATGTTTTTTATTCCATGATGGTCCGAGAAGATGCAAGGAATAATTTCTATTTTTTTTTAATTTGCTGAGGTTGGATTTGTGGCCTAGGATGTAGTTGATTTTGGAGTATGTTCCATGGACTGATGAGAAGAATGTATATTCAGTTTTGTTGGGATAAAATGTTCTGTAGATGTCTGTTAAGTCCAGATGTTGAATGGTTGAGTTTAAATCTAAAATTTCTTTGCTTAGCTTCTTTTTGGAGGATCTATCCAGCACTGCTAAAGGGGTGTTAAAATTTCCAACTACTATGGAACTGGAGGAAATCGAGTTGCTCATGTCTGTTAGAGTTTCTCTTATAAATTGAGGTGTATTCTGGTTGGGTGCATAAATATTAATAATTGAAATCTCATCATATTGAGTATTGCCTTTAACAAATATGAAGTGTCCATCCTTATCCTTCCTTATTTTGGTTGCTTTAAAGCCTATTGCATCTGCGAATAGGATTGCAATACCTGTTTTTTTTTGCTTTCCATATGCCTGGAGTATAGATGACCACCCTTCACCTTGAGTCTGTATTTGTCTTTTAATGTAAGATGAGATTCTTGTATGCAGCAGATATTGGGCTTGAGTTTTTGTATCCAGTCAGCCAACCTGTGCCTCTTAAGAGGACAATTTAAACCATTCACATTAATTGAGAATATTGATAAGCCTTTCAAGGGGCTGGTGGACATTTTAAATCCTTTTACGACTGTGGAAGTTGGGATTTGGTCAAAATTTTCTGGGTGGGTTTACTTTTGTGGTGGAGCATTATGCTGGTCTTTATGGAGGATAGGTCTGAGAATATCCTGGAGAGCTGGTTTAGTTATGGCAAATTTCTTCAACATGTGAATGTCGTTTGGTCTTTGAATTTGTTGAATTCTTGAGATATCTTTGTATATCTCAACATCTATACATGTTACTGCTTGGAATTCTAGTTTGATCTTATTTGCTGTCCAGATTCTGAATTCGGTTTCTAACATCTCAGCTATTTGTTTGTACGTGGGATCTTGTGCTGTTTCTGCCCCATTGATCCTTGGGGGAGTTGATCTTCTCTGATTATTCATATTGCCAGAGTTTATCCATTGATTTCGCCTTGTGATTGTTTTTTCACAGTTGCCTCTAGCTGTCCTCAGAGTTGGGGAGGTGCCTCTCCAAGATTAGAACCCAGTGGGATCACTCTATTATTGCTGGATCTTTGTAGGGAATGACCCTGTGTAGCTCCTCTGGAGCTGCCACACCCAGGGAGTTCTGGTTGTGGGAGCAGCTCCGGAGTGTGACACATCTGGATCCAGCAACAGGGCGTGGGGTGGTGTACACAGTTCTGGGAGTGCCAGGCACCCAGTGACTTTGGCTCAGAGAGCCCAAGGCTCCAGCAGTCTCTGGCCAGGAGAAGGGCTCTGCACAGAGACAGGAGGGCACGTGGCTACCAGAGTCCCTGGCTAGCACGTGGCTACCAGAGTCCCTGGCTAGATGGGCAGGCCGGTGTGGAGGCAGGGAGGGTACAGGAGGGAGGAGGCGGGGTTGCCCGGCTCCCAGAGTTCCTGGTCAGGGCATGTGGAGGCCCAGAGGACGCAGCTCTTACCAGGGTCTGCGTAGGGCAGATCACTGTTCACACACAGGTCTTACGGAGGTCCACCGATAGCTGATCGCGTGCAGCTCTTATGGAGCCAGTGACCTTTTCTTAATCACATGCATGCATGTATAACTAACCAGCTGCTGGAGGTCAACAAAGAAGAAAAAACTCCAATGTAGAGAAACCAAAACACTTGTGCACTGCTGGTGGTAATGTAAAATGGTACAGCCGCTGTGTAAACAGTATGAAGGTTCCCACTGCTTGCCAGGAACCTAGACCCAGGGTGTTTCAAAATCAGAAATGCAGCAGGTAAGCTTGCTCAGTCCCATCAACAAGGAGCCTAAACCCCCACTTCAGAGGTACCCATACATGCCTAAAAAGGGAATTTTAAATCACTTGTACTCTCTGATCTCAAATGATTGGTGTTTTATTTCCCCTGTTGACCAAAAATATAAAAATACAAGCACTTATTGCCTGAGCTTATGAGTTCAAGACCACCCTGAGCAAGAATGAGACCCTCATCTCTACCAAATAGCTGGACATTGTGGTGGGCGCCTCTAGTCCTAGCTACTATGGAGGCTGAGGCAAGAAAATCGCTTAAGCCCAAGAGTTTTGAGGTTGCTGTGTGGCACTCTACTGAGGGCCACAAACTGAGACTCTGTCTCCAAAAAAAACACAAGTACTTGAAATATAGGTACAACATTACTTGCAAGAGGAAAAACCGGAGATAAACTAAACATAGCACAAAGGGATGGTGTTTATATACACACATACTACAAAGCAGTTAAGGAGAGGTAAATCTACGTATACATGTGGAAGGACATCTATGAAATACAACAGATAAAAAGGCGAGTGGCACAATACTATGCATAACATAACTCCATTTTATTTTTTTTAATTATGGGCATCTATACATGTATATACGCAAGTGTATTAAATATTATTTATGGGGAAAAAGGTCTCAAAAAACTTACATTAAGTCTTAACACGGGGAGGGGAAACACATCTGTGTAATCACATCGTGTGTGTAATTTAATAATTACTGTTACTGTATTATGGTTTAAATGATATAAAGGTTTACCAAGTTAAAGAATAAAAACAAAAAAGACCCTTAATCAATGATAATTAGAGTTTGGGCATTTGTGATCATCTCTATAATCTATTCTCATTTGTGTTCACTTTGGCAGAAAAGCCACATGAATTAGTAAGGCCAGTGTTTTTAAACACTACTTTTATGGGTCAAGAACCTATTGGGAAAAAAATGGGAGCTTTAGCTCCTCTATGTGAAAGGCTCTAAGCTATGTGAAAAATGCACACTCGCACACTGACACTAAATCGTATATCCAGTCTTCAGGAGCTCACAAACCTTCCTAAGTCTATGAATAGACTCAGACTGAAAACTCTAGGCCTAGACCCTAAACCAAAAAAGCATTATCCAACACAAAGGGAAATAAACAAGCAAACATTTCTCCTACCATTTTAAAACTAATAAGGAGAATATTTGAGAACAGGGCATTTAACACCATAAAAAACATGAGAAAACACTATATTTCATCTATGTTTTCTTTCTGTCTCCTGGTAGACTTGAGGGAGCCACAGTACATGCTTACCATTACATGTTCCTGTTTAAGGATCAAGGGGCAAGAGAACAGAGAGGAATCTCAAAGATTGAGGAGAAATAGCAGGAGTTATACCATTCTAAGATCTGAAATAATTCTATAATAGGCTGCATGTGATACTGTGATTTAAATTTAAATTGTGTTTCCCCCTTTAGTAAGCCTGGATATCATCTCGTGTAAAAGCCTATTAAACATTACCACTTTAAACAAACGTCAGACAGTGAGCAGGAAATGGTCTAAATTAGTATGATTAAATGTTTTATAATGCTTTTGACTCTCTTTGAGCCACAGACAACTCAAATATATTCCATTATTTAAAAAACAAACAAACAAAAAGCCCAGTCCTGCTGCCACCAGAGGCTAAGCCACATGGGTTCTCAACCTGTGGGTCATGACCCAAGGAACTGTATAAAAGGGCCACAGCATTAGGAAAGTTGAGAACCACTGGGATAGGCAGATAGGAAAGTAACATAAGGAAAAAAAAAAATTGGAAAACAGAAGGTGAGGTGAAAGAAAAAGAGCCAGCAGCTACATATTATAAGAAACCAAATAGTGGGACAACTGTCTCAGATTAGTCCATTTTGAGCTTTTTGGACTGTGACCCACAGTAAAGTACATTTTACCATAGTGATAACATGGTGATCCAGGGTGCACATATAACAAAAGTTCTATGAAACTATGCTTGCTAACTTCTGTTACTTGAAATGTACTGCTATTTTTCTATTCTACATCACTAAGGGGGAAAAAAAGTGAAAAGCTGGTTGAGAACAATAATAGGTTGTAGCCTGAAGACTGAAACACTGCTTTAGAATAATGTCACTTCATCAGCCAACATTCTCACATTTTCTTTGAACAAGTTTCCATACCTTGGGAAGACTCGAGAACGTAATTCCTTAACAAAAGTTCTAGTTCCAGCTTGCACTGGTTTGGAACCATCATCAATTTCTGTGTAGTCATGCCTGTGCCAGTTCCTCCTCTTCTTCACTAGAATTTTTAGAAAAATTTAAGAAAATGTTTTTCTTAACTGGTAATACTAAGTACTTTTCTATTCACTATATTCTATATAATCTGAAATAACAATTCTAAGTACAATAAAAACACTCAAATTTTTAATGCATTTCAGGCCACAGAAGTAAATTTTGTTTACTGTAATGCTACAATTACTGGCAATTAACTGTGGATTTTTTAAATCTACTCTCTTTATTTCAAAATATTTAAAAATTACCATATATACTCAAGTATAAGCCAAGTTTTTTCGGCACAAAATTTGTGCCAAAAAACCCAAACTCGGCACAAATTTTGTGCCAAAAAAACTCGGCTTATACTCGAGTATATACGGTAAATTAAGGAATCCAAATCAGCAGATGGAGCTTTTTATAATATCCTAATTTATGCATACTATAAAATTTCTCAATTATTTGAAGTTATGATTTTCATTAGAACATTAGATCATAATTGACTATCCAGACCATCCAAATCACCCTCTCAAAATAGGGCCTTTTATCTCACATCGGTCATCTACTTAACAACATAATTCCCTCCTCTTATGTAAAGATTTATTTTCAAAGTAAGCATGGCTACAATGACACGAAGAAGAGCAAATGACAAAATCACAATTGAAGGAAGACACTGGGATGACAAATAACTTTACCATTGCTTCTAACACTAAGATTCTGTGACTTTATAGTTCTGAGAAGCTACAATCTTGGGCAGGACAGCAATTGAAATCAGGAGACTTGGATTTGATTCCTAGTTCAGCCATCACCTTCCTCTGTAACCTTGAGCAAGTCACTTAAAATTTCTCAAGGTGGGAATGAAGGGGTGGATTAGCGTGCTGATTTTTCAAACCGTGTAGAGGAACTCAGAACAAAGGAGACAGAAAAAAGGACTCATTCCTCTTTCCGTCAGAGTGGCACCACCTACAGAGCTTTTGTGTGGGAGCAAGGTAAGATTTCAGTTATAAATCTTTTTTTCTTAAGCTTAAATATCACTCTTAAACCTAAAACTTCCAGGAGTCTTGAAAATGTACTAATGTCCACAACTTACATAGCAATGAATCCAAAAAAATAAGACAGTGGGATAGCTTATAGATAGATAATGTGGTAAAGCAAACATAAATGTTAATAGCAGAATTGGAGCGGTAAAGGCTTATACGTACTTACTGTAAGATTCTTTCAACTTTTTCTATACATTTGAACATTTTTATAACAAAATGTTGTGAGGAAAGCAACTTTATAATTCCAAATTACTTTAAACCTTCACCTCACAAAGATCACATTAATACAATAATACTGGGTCCTCACATGAATAAGAACAAATCACGTTAAATAATTAATAAGAATGGAAATCAGGCTTATTCATACCTAAGAAACCATTCCCAAGAAACTTATGGAAGCCAAATCTTCAACTTGGAAATGTGTAAATCCCATTTTTAAAAATTTCATAAGAAAAATTTAGAATTACAAATCAACTTTCATAGGGAATTCCATTAGGCACCCTTTTTGTGTTTATTTTTCTCATTTAAAATCAATCCTGGCCAGGCATAGTGGCTCCTGCCTGTAATCCTAGCACCCTGGGAAGCTGAGGTAGGTGGCTTGCTTGAGGTCAGGAGTTTTAGACCAGCCTGAGCAAGAATGAGACCCTGCCACTACAAAAAATAGAAAAATTAGCCAGGTGTAGTGGCACACACATGCCTATAGTCTCCATCTACTTCGGAGGCTGAGGCAGAAGGATGCCCTCAGCCCAGGAATTTGAGGTTGCAGTGAGCTATGATGAAGCCACTGTCCTTTAGCTGGGGTGATTAAAAATAAAGAAAATAAAAATCAATCCTAAAACTCAAGGATATTTCATTCCAGACTTCCTCCAACTATATATAGATATGAAACTCCATTTTATTTTCTACTGGGATCACAATGTTTACCCTGCTTACCTTTCTCATTATATCATGAGTATTTTCTCCTTATTAAATATTCAAAAGCAATTTAAAGGCAGCCTAGAATTTTAAGATGCACATAAACTATATTTTATTCTTAAACATTTAGTTCATCCTTAATCTTCCTTTAAAGTTGAGATTAATGTTTCCCTAATTAATTCCTCAGGATAAATTCTTAAAAATTATAGAAGAAAAATCAACATCTTTAAGATATTGCTACATATTTTAAAAGTGCCTCCAGAAAAGTAGTACTGGTAATTTATATTCCTAGTATTATATAAGCAGCCTATTTCAAGGCCCTAGATTAACAATAAGCATCATCATTAAAAAAAAAAAAAAAAAAAAAAAAGAAAGGCTGTACATTTGATAGATGAATTGTGATATTATAATGTTTTAATTTTAATTTTTTCAGAGCAGATTAATCAGTGAAGTGCACTGGCTTTGGAATTAAGACAGCTATGGGTTCAAATTCCAACTCTGCCAAACAGCTACATAAAAGAATTAGTTAGATAAATTTTCTCATTTTTCATATCCAGTTGTTACAAGTATCAAAGGAAATAACACAGGTCAAGTAATTACTTACCTACTATAGTGCCTGGCATGTAATAAGCTGCTGATTACTACCATTTCCTTTTAAATGTGCTGACTTGTAAGAGGTTAATAGAAGGATACAATTGTCCTGTTGGGCCAATGTGCTTAAAACATAAAGTGTCCTAAGTTTTATGTTTTAAGCCAACATAACTGACAACAGTTGACTGAATTTGTTAAAGGAGAGAACATTTTAGTAGTGGTCATAGGGAAAGGAGAGAAAATGTTGTATTTGGATTGTATGTGCCTGAAGAAGACAAGAGAATATATATTTAATCGCTGAGTTATTTTTTGATATCTGCCCTTAAACAGAGTTCTTAATTCCCATTGAGAGGGTCAAGTCCAAACTTACCATATCAAGTGGGTATTATGCTGTGGTATCTATAACAAAGATTCCCAGGGGAGGCTCGGCGCCTATTGCTCCGTGGCTAGGGTGCCAGGCACATACACTGGAGCTGGCAGGTTTGAATCCAGCCCAGGCCTACCAATGACAACTACAACCAAAAAAAATAACCAGGCATTGTGGTGGGCACCAGTAGTCTCAGCTACTTGGGAGGCTGAGGCAAAAGAACAGTTTCAATCCAAGAGTTTGAGTTTGCTGTGAGCTGTGACATCATGGCACTCTACCCAGTGTGACATAGTGAGACTCTGTCTCAAAAAAAAGAAGAAGAAGAAAGAAAAAAAAGACTCCCAGAAGAATTTTGAAAGGAACAGGAAACCTTAGGTAGCAAGCAAGAGAGGCTTAATAGCAGAGGGAAAAGGATCAAAAGGGTTTACCCAAATTGAAGTGGAGGGTGAGAGGTGCAGAAAGCAAGCCTTGTATCAAGAGAAAACAGATTACTGGATTTCAGGCACTTTCCTTAGGAGTAGTCAGAGTTGGGCCTTTGCCCAGAAGATAGCCAATGACTGACAGTCTGCTCTTCAAGGATGAGAAGCATACAAATGGCCCCGTGGCAGGCAAGCTTCTCTGTGAAGTATCATTATTCGAAGTGCAGGTTGTGACTCATTATGGACTGTGTAATCAATTTAGTGAGCATGACAAGTTTTTAAAAAAATTAAATCATGTAAGAAAAACAGAAAATAGAGGGCATCACATGTAGTAGATTATTCTGCCTCACAGTAACTCTCTTAATACTTCATAGCAGTTAAATTCAAATGATTTCCTTTAGAACTATATACTTAAATTCAATGCTAAAACTTATAAATTTTAGTTAGTTACATTTCTCTTGAGTTAACAACATTGTATTATTTACTTCTTCCAAGAATTACTCTTGGTCAACAATTATTTCAAGTTACATTCTACATAGTTCAGTGCTGCCCAGAATAACATTCTTTAAAAACATTTATGTCAATAAAACTGGTCAGTTACACATGAAACAATTCTATCAATTTGCTAACCTCAAGTTGTGTATACTGTGTAACAGAACAGATAACCTATATTTTACAAGGAATTATCTTAATATATTCACATAGCTTAAATTTCTAAGTCTCTTGTAAATAAATTAGGAAAATCATTAACATTTCTAATAAAACAAATGAGCAGTCAGTTGCTAGTAAGCTTATCTTTAAAAATCATTTGCATATAACATCAGAACAAAATTTCTAATCTATTTTTTTTAAGTGCTGGGGGGGGGGAGAAGCTGCATTCAAAATAAAGAGGTGTGGTGGTTCACACCTACAAATGCAGCACTTTGAGAGACTGAGATCACTTGAGCCCTAGAGTTTGAGACCAGCCAGAGCAACATAGTGAAACACCCCTCCACCCCACTGTCTCTACAAAAAAAATAAAAATAAATTAGTTGGGCATGGTGGCATGTGCCCAAAGACCCAGCTAATAAGGAGGTTGAGGCAGGAGGATCACTTTAGCCTAGGAGTTTAAGGTTACGGTGAGATGTGAACAAACCATTATATTCCAGCCTGGGTGACAGAGTGAGAGCTCATCTCTTAAAAAACTAAAGAGGTCATATAGGTTATCTACATCCAACCCAAGTATGTATCAAGGTGTGTTTAGGTAAAGGTTTCTTTCAGTTTTAAAAAAAAGTCTATAGTTTTCCCTTTAATTTTGTAAACACAAAAATGCTAGTTTGTAGCTTAAAGTTTTAAAAGAAATAGGTGTAATCCAAAGTCGTTTAAATAGTTTCTCTCACATTTGCACAATAACAATATTCCAATTTATTCTTCCTAAGTATCTGTAAAAGGTTCTCTGAATGGCTAAAGGTGAGTATTTTATGTAAGTGTGTGAGGATGTGACGCTTCCTTGCCTTGCCCTCCATTTTTAGGAATAAGACCATGGTCAGAGACTTGGTCTGGCCTTGTCCTTTGGACCTTACTTCCTTAGACCTCAGGAAAGGAGTTTCAAGCAGAGAATAGCTGGGCAGGATTCCAGGACATATTCAACATGACAACCAAATTCAGAAAATATAAGTAATATTTTAGCTTACCAGTACTTTTTGTCCTTAAAACGTAAAGCACACCAGTGTATCAGAATAAAGTCTTGTTTCTCTCACATTTGCATGCTCTGTGTGCCATCCCTAAATACTACTGATACACCTTTTATTTATGAAGAGATAAAAACAGTTGAAATCAGTTTCCAGAATAAGAAAATTTTCACTTTACCACACTTCTCAAATTGAAAGCTTTGAAAATATGTACTTGAGTTTGAGGGTTCTGAACTGGCAATTAAGACTGAAAAGTATTTTTCTCCTCAATCTTTTGACTTATTTAATAATTCAGACAAAAACTATGTTCTAGATAACTTCATTAAAATTTTCTTCCATAGTTCTGGGTAGATATAATATCAGGGACATGTTGAGCTCAAAACAGTGATTTTTATTTAAGCATCTAATACTTACTCAAGGAGGATCCATGTAAAACTGCACAGTTGGGACAGTGATACAGGTCAATGTCAACAGCATGATGTTCTTCTACTCCAACACAGCTAAGACAAAGAAAAATAAAGTCAGTATGTAATTAGGCTGAAAGTCTTTTCTTAACTATAATAGAGTGGTTGGAATTAAGCTGAGAAATGTACACCCACCTCACCAACACATTTTATAGAGCACAGAAACATATATAAGGATAAATTTTATCCTCTTTTCTATAAGCTTGCTAAATGAGTGTAGGGGAAAATGTACCCAAATATATGTGAAGTGATTCACTCTTAGCAGCAGTAGAAACATAAAAATAACTAATTGTAAGCCATAAAACCCTTAACCATTATGTAAACAGCACCTGTTATACAATGTCAATAAGGTATGAGTCAAAAGATAAATCATAATGAAAATCTGAAAATTATTTTGAGCTGAACAATGAAAGTACTACATAACAAAATTTGGGGGATGAAGAGCTTATAGACAGAAATGTGTAGCTTTAAATGCACTTTTCTATGTGTTAGAAAAAAGAGGCTGAAATTATTAAACTGAGCATCCACTCAAGGAGTTACAAAAAGAATGTAAAATAAACCTTAAAAGCATAGACAGAAGGAAAAATAAAGGCAAGGGGAAAACTCAGTAACAATAGATTCTTCAAAGATTTACAAAATTGGCAAACTTCTAGCAAGATCAGGATAAATGAGAGAAGACATAATCAACACTAGGAGTAAAAAGGGAGATATCATAAAAAAGGACATATGAACAATTTTATGCTGAGATCTCTGATTTTAGACACAGGCAAATCTGAATTGTGAAGAAGTAGTAGACTATCTGGATAGTTCTGTAACTATCAATTAGTAATTTTTTAATTGACCCACAAAGAAAACTCCAGGCTCAAATAACCTCACAAGCAAGTTCTACCAAATATTCTAGGAGTGAGTAATTCTAATACATCAATTTTGTTCCAGAGAACAGGAAAAAAGGACTTATTAACAACATATCCTTGGTATCACAACTTGGAAAGGATGATTATAGATCACTTTCACTTATGAGCAAAGATGCAAATATCAAGCTGGGTCTATGCCAGGAAGGCAAGGTGGTTTTTAACACTAAAAATCTTAATCAGTGAGCTCATCACAGTAACAGATTAAAGGAAAAAAAAAATCATATAACTATTTAAAAAGACATAGGATAGTATCTGACAAAATTCAACATTTACTTATGATAAAAAAGCAAACAAACAAAGCCTCTTAGCAAACTTAAAGGATACTTCCATAATCTGGAAAAGGAACTTCTAAAAAATTTCTTTATAAATAGCATGAAAGCAGTCACTTCAAGATTAAGAACAAGAGGGCAGCACCTGTGGCTCAGTGAGTAGGGTACCAGCCCCATATACCGAGGGTGGCAGGTTCAAACCCAACCCTGGCCAAACTCCAACAAAAAATAGCCGGGCATTGTGGTGGGTGCTTGTGGTCCCAGCTACTCAGGAGGCTGAGGCTGAGAATCGCCTAAGCTCAAGAGCTGGAGGTTGCTATGACCTGTGATGCCACAGCACTCTACCGAGGGCGACAAAGTAAGACTCTGTCTCTAAAAAATAAAATAAAATGGCAATCTCTTAAAAAAAAAAAAAAAAAAAAGATTGGGCGGCGCCTGTGGCTCAAAGGGTGCCGGGACCCATATGTCAGAGGTGGCGGGTTCAAACCCAGCTCCAGCCAAAAACTGCAAAAAAAAAAAAAGATTAAGAACAAACTTCTAGTGAACGCTATGTTAGAGGATTGAGGACTAAGCTAGTATAGTGTTTAAAAAAAGAAAAATAATTAAAAGATATAGGGATTGGGAAAGAAGAACAGTTATCATTGGCAAATGCTATGGTTAAACATGCAGAAAATGTAAAAGAATCTATAGATAAATTATAAGAATCAATAAAAAGATGGACTGCTAATTATTAGTACATAAAAAATAATCATATTTTCATATACCAAAAAAGTGAAGTAAAACTAAAAAGTAAAATAAGGCTCAGTGCCCGTAGCTCAGTGGTTAGGGTGCTGGCCACATACACTGAGGCTGACGGGTTTGAACCCGGCCCAGGCATGCTAAACAACAATAAAAACTGCAACAAAAAAATAGCCAGGCATTGTGGTGGGCTCCTGTAGTCCCAGCTACTTGAGAGGCTGAGGCAAAAGAATCACGTAAGCCCAAGAGTTTGAGATTGCTGTGAGCTGTGACACCACAACACTCTACAGAAGGCGAGAGGGTGAGACTCTGTCTCTCAAAAAAAAAAAAAAAAAGTAAAATAAAACACTAGGTACAAGTGCATAAAGTTGCCAAGTACACTGAAATAAATTCAACAAAAATTATAAAACATTATTGAGAGACTTTAAAAGAAGACCTAAGTAAAAGAAAATATACATCATGACAATGAATTTGAAACTCAATATTAATTCAAAGTGATTTATAGATTCAATTTAATCCCAATCAAGATCTGTGAAACCTGATAGACCAATTCTAAAATTAATATGGAAACATAAAGGGCCAAGAATATGCAAGGTATTCTTAGAAAAAAAAACAAAAAGCCCCACAAAACTGCACCAATCATTAAGACTTTTTTTAAAGCTACAAAAATCAAGGCAATGTGGAACAGATGCCAGTGTCCCAAAAGAGATCCATGTATATGTGGCCACTTACGTATCATATATTGGCACTAAAGGAACACACAGCAATAGACTTTTCAATATAAAGTCCTGGACACTTTTTACATATCTGTGCCAGGAGGAGTTTAATCAAAACACAAAAAGGACTTTCCATAAGTAGAAAAACTGTTTAACCTCAAGAGACATTAAAGTAACTTCTGTTCATTAAACTATAAAGACAAAATAATAAGCCAGAGTAGAAGACATTATAATACAGATAACTACTGAAAGAATTATACCCAGAATATAATGAACTCCTACAAATCAATAAGAAAAAAAAGAACCTAATACAAAAATGAACCAAAGATTTGAATAGGCACATCTACGAGAAAACCCAAGTGGCTGATACACATGAAAAGAAGTGCAGCATCTTCATAAATAATTAGGGCAAATATTAATTAAACCCACAATAAAATACCTCAATATACCCAACAGACTGGCTAAAACTAAAAAATCTGATGATACTAAACAATGCAGATGATGTGGAGTAAAAGGAACTTTCATATACCACTGGCTGGAGTTATAATTTGATAGAATCATTTTGGAAAAGAATTTTGCATCAGAACCAAAGAATAATGTATTCTATGACCAAGCAATTCCTCTCTTAGATAAATACATTTTAAAGAAACTCATACACATGGCTGGGCATGGTGGCTCACACCTATAATCCTAGCACTCTGGGAAGCCAAGGCAAGGCGGATCACTTTGGTTCAGGAGTTTGAGACCAGCCTCAGGAAGAGTGAGACTCCACCTCTACTAAAAATGAAAAATTGAGGCAAGGGGGTCACTTGTGCCCACGAGTTTGAGATTGCTGTGAGCTACAACACCATAGCACTCTACCAAGGGCAACAAAGTAAGACTCTGAATAAAAATGAAAAAAAAAAAAAAAAAAAAGAAACTCATGTACATGCACACCAAAATACTTACCTATACACTATACAGGAATGTTTACAGAATCATTATTTGTAAATCTATAAACAGTAAAATGAATATAGTATTTCTCAGATTTCTATATGGCGATGAAAATGAAAGAATTATATCCCCAAGCAATAAATCAGTGAATTCTAGAAATCAATCTACATGAGCATATGCAAATTAACCAGATTAATCATATACCTAACTGTAAAAGCTACAACTATAAAAAACTCCAAAGCCCATTAAGAGGAAATCTTCAAGGCCTTGAATCAAGGTACGATTTCTTAGTTCTGACACCAAAAACACCTGGGAGAAAAGAAAAAATAGGTAAACTAGATCTCATACTACAGTCTAAAGGCTTTTATTCTATTTCTCAGCTTAGTTTGCTGTGAAAAAAAATCAGCTAATTATGGAAAGACGTAGGTGTGAGGAAAGAAAGTATAAAATGGCTGATCCAGAGAATGAAAGACAAAAAACACAGTAACATTGCTAGGTAATATTGAGAATCCACCCAAAGCTAGTAATAGGAATTCCAAATCTTTTCTGCACAGCTGCAGGACTTTTTTTTCAGCAACGTTCAGTCACAAGGTGCAGGCCCAGAGTAGGAAGTCCAGTCCATTGTAAGTCGGGGTTTTTATAGATAAAAAACAGAAAAAGAGTCTCAGATATTTACAAGAGAGTTACTATAATGATAACCCATGAAATTTAAGCTGGACAGAGGTATGTAAAGACAGATGAAAGTAGTGAGAAAATGGTGAGATGGCCTGAGGGGTCTCCGTGTGGTCCTAGTATTATCTCCCTGGAAAGTCCTCAGCAAGGGATCCATAAGGAGTGGAGATTACGCTCACAGAGTAGAATGCTAAGATGACATGTCTGAGGTAGTATAGTCTCCAACACTGATACATTCCTAGTGTGATAACAGTGTGTGGCTAAACGGGGCAAAGAAAAAGATCACTGCAGATAAAGAAGATTCATAAGAACTATCCTTGCATTCAGTGAAAAAAGTTCAAAATTCTGAAGGTGCAGTTCATTAGGTGTCAGTAATAGGTGTTACACTCCTACCAAAACAGAAACCCAAGGTTACAGATGCCAACATGGCACTTCTTCTAGAAAACCAGTTTGTCTAGTCTTATCTTGCCCTACTCTACCTTCACCAGGCCACACTCCTCACTCTTAGAAAATGATGGTGACACCAGCATATATCATAAACTCATCTATGAATATCTAAGATGCATAAACAAGTATGACATCCAAGAGGCTTAAGGAAGAAAGAGAGGGATATTCCAATTAGTTAGGAACACTCTGAGCAAAATTTAGTGATTAATCCTCAAAGATCTGTGACTTCCTCTCTTTAGCTTCTACTCTTAACTCCCACCCTCACTCCACATAAACTGTTTCACTAAAATGTCAGTGACAACTTCAGCTTCTGGCCAATTCGAATCAACTGGTAAAACACTTATAGCCACATTTCTTTTTAAATTTCAACACTTAATAGTAGATTTAGTATATCAGTAAAAATAGTAAATCAATAAATTAGTAAATCCAAAAAACCCAATTCATTTAAATTAATCATACAAAATAAAATTTTGAAAGATCAAATTAAACATAAAAATTTAATGTTCCTAAACCAAGAAACTTATTTTAGACCTTTGAAGAGCACTAAAATGAACTACTACATATGTTTTAGTTTCTCTCTCAGAAAAAGGGATAACTTCTCCCTACTTTTTATCAAGCTCACCCATTCCACCCTTCACTCCATCCCAGTAAGAAAATTCTGGAATCACCATAGCTTTTGCAGATACATTAAGACCAACTGCTGTAGGACACACAAAATGCACAACTCAGAAAATAAATTTTGTAAGAATCACTTTCAAACCTGGCATATAACCTTCTATAGTCTCTCCTACTCCATTTATTTTCCTTAAAAATTTCCTTCATGTACAAATCATAACACTATTTCCTAACAGCAAAATGTTCTAAGTTTAATAACCATTGTGTGTGTGTGTGTGTGGGGGGCGGGTCCTATGGCATCTGATCTTTGCTGAATACCTTCCATCTATAGTAGAACAGCCTCAATGCCATTTGGTGAGTAGGGCAGTGACAACTTTAGCACTTTCCATTGTCTTAATCTTCTGAAATTGTTGCTTAGCTGGCATTTTTTGACACTTGATGAGAACTGAATTGAATTAATGACTAACTAGAATTCCCTAGGCTCTGCCAAACATTCTTTTTCTCCCTCTCAGATAATACTCCCATTTATAGTTTCTGTTCTTGGTGTTAGAAGAGTGGGTGGTCAAATTCTTTAAGATCTCACTGTCAGTGGACTTCATTAGATATTCCTCTGGCTTCAAATGCTCTCCCGATTCTTCACCAAGCAATTTTACACTACCTAGTCTTCAAAGCCCCAACTCAAATTCCTCCTCCTTGGTAAAACTTCAACTGATCATGCCACAGAAATCTTTCAACATTCTATTCATAATACATTTTATACTGAAAGAGACGGCAAAGGAAAAAACCCATACTTCCACTTATTCATGGCCTAGTATTGAGGTATTTTATATACCCTATTTACTGAGCATCTTAAAGACTTCTTTCTCAATACCAAATACATGATCACAGTAATCACTGTTGATTTTGGGGGGGAGGGGCAGGGGTGGGAGACAGAGTCTTACTCTGTTGCCCAGGTTACAGTGCTATGGCATCATCAGAGCTCACAGCAACCTCAAACTCCTGGGTTTAGGTGATCCTTCTGCCTCAGCCTCCCAAGTAGCTGGGACTATAGACACTAACCATCACAATGCCCAGCTATTTTTTTCTATTTTTAGTAGAGATGGGTCTTGCTCTTGCTCAGGCTGATCTCCTGTGCTCAAGCAATTCACCTGTCTCAACCTCCGAAAGTGCTAGGATACAGAGCCCAGCCAATTTCTGTTGATAATTAACTGTGCTACAAACTTATTTGAAAGCCATTATATTGTGGTAAAGTCTTTTAAAAGTCTGCCTTGAGGCTGGGCA
The DNA here is from genome assembly GCA_963574355.1 of Loris lydekkerianus. NCBI lineage: Eukaryota > Metazoa > Chordata > Mammalia > Primates > Lorisidae > Loris > Loris lydekkerianus. The sequence goes on from CAUYPK010013043.1 coordinate 16,755, forward strand.
CAGTGGCTTCCACCTGTAATCCTAGCACTCTGGGAGGCCAAGGCCAGTGGATAGCTTGAGACCCTGTCTCTACTAAAATAGAAAAACTGAGGCAAGAGGATCACTTGAGCCCAAGAGTTGGAGGTTGCTGTGAACTATGACACCACAGCACTTTACCCAGGGTGTCTTAAAAAATAAAAATAAAAATTTGCCTTGAATTTTTTAAGAATCTGGAACTAAAGGCAACAGTTGGTAAAAAGGAAAAGACCTTTTAACATATAAATCAGTAAGTTGTTCATCTTCCCTGAGATGGTAGAAGGCTCTGGTAATGAAACTGAAATTCTGCTTCAGTACTAGTTTCCACATGTCTATCAGAAATTCTCCTTCTCATCCTAAGCACCTAACTATTCAATTTCTTCTTCACCACGGCATCTGACATAATCAGAGGACTGAGTCATTGTGTACCCCTAAAGTCGCACACTAATAGACAATGGGGTATGGAGAATGCTCTTTGAGGCAAGTCAACTCCAGCAATATAAAGGATAGTTTATAACTTGTTCTTTGTATTTCCTTCCATGTCTTAACTCTAAGGTCAGTCTAGGTAAGGCAAGGCCTGCTCAGTCTAGTTGCATGCCACCAGATAAACAAATACCAATTGGCTTTAGTGGGAAGCATAGATTGTGGATTTAGAAAGACTTGCTTTTATTTCTAGGTCTACTTGTTCTGATTTTGGGTAAGTTTTGTAATCTTCCTAAGCAGGAGGTCCCCTTCCTAGGGAACAGTGCGTGTAAATACATAAACCACAGGGCTAGGTATAGAGTAGGCAATAGCATAGTAAATATGTTAAGTAATAAGTGGCAGTTATTAATATTATTATTATGGCTCTATTAGGTACAAGTTAGCCCACATTGTCATTTTCAACAGCTCATCAACAGCTTATAAGCTATGAGGTGTAAACCTGAGTAAAAAACTAGGCCTCTATGATTGGGTTTAATATTTTGTTCTTCAATGTTTCTTCATAGTACATAATAGGCACTCAAATGGCTATGCTTCAAGAAAAAAAAGAGAGAATCTGTTTTCAATTTTTAATTAAGTTTTGATGGTTGAGTCAGTTTGCCTGTATCAGAATCCTGGCTAACCCACTTACCAGCTATGTAACTTTGGGTGACTTAAGTTACCTGTTTTTTGATCTCCCCACCTATAAAGATGGAAGATAATAGTACCTCTTTCAAAAGATTGTTAAGAAAATTAATATAGCTGGGTGTGGTGTAATTCCAGCACTGTGGGAGGGTGAGGAGGGAGAATTGCTTGCACTCAGGAGTTGAAGACTTGCCTGAGTGAGAGTGAGACCCTGACTCCTAAAAAAATGGAAAAACCAGGGCAGCACCTGTGGCTCAGTAGCTAGGATGCCGGCCCCATATACCGAGGATTTGAACCTGGCCCCAGCCAAACTGCAAACAAAAAAATAGCTGGGCATTGTGTCAGGCACCTGTAGTCCCAGCTACTTGGGAGGCTGAGGCAAGAGAATCGGCTAAGCGATTGGAGTTGGAGGTTGCTGTGAGTTGTGATGACACGGCACACTACTGAGGGCGATAAAGTGAGACTGTCTCAAATAAAAAAAAATAAAGGAAAAACCCAGCCGGGCACTGTGGCGAGCTCCTGTAATCCCAACGGCTTCCAGAAGCTGAGGCAGCAGGATGCCCACAACCCTAGTCTGAGGTTGCAGTGAGCTATGAGGCCATTGCACTCTGCTCAGCGCATAGGCTAAGACTCTGTCTCAACAACAACAACAACAACAAAAAAAAACCAAGGAAATAAAAATAAAAATAAATAAGGAAATAAAAAAAAGAAAGAATTTATATATATTAAATGCTTAAAATGAAACTATAAACTAATGGTTGTGTTGATTCAAAAACCTTATTATGCTAGCCTGTAAAAATAAGACTTATTAAATGACAGTAAATTGACATTCTTACTAATAGTACCAGAATACTAAAAGGCACTTTCATTTTAAAATTATTAATAGTTTTATACAATGTTTTAACCCTAAGATATGTCACTGTATTACCAGATATCACTTAAGGTAAAAATTTATACTTCACACATATAAAATATTCTTAGTAAAAAAAAAAAAAAAATCAAACTGGCAGTTTATGATTAAATTACCAAAACCCAATTTCTGCTGTTTTCTTGCTGACATATGAAACTATTTCAACCTTTATAAAGAGTACATTTTGGCCCATTAAAGCTATTTATTGTCATACTATGTGTTTAACTGTGTTTAACAAGGGTCTGAGCCAAGTGTATTCTCTGAACTAAATTCCTTTGGTTCACAGTAATCTCAGAAGATTAGTCACTTTTCCTATCTCTATCAGCTGGGTTCATGCTTCAGTCCCAGGGCTTCCTGAGCTATTTCCAACCAGCTGACTAAGAGTACCTATGTTAACAAGGGTGAAGGGAGGAAGACAATAGAAAAAGAAATTGAACAAAGACCATGAGAGAAAAGGGGGAGGAGGAGTGTTGAAGAACCAAGAGAGAAACTCAGTGACACAAAATGTGTCCCTTAAAAAACGGAAAATCTCCTCAGTCCTCCAGTGGTACAAAAAATTAAAATTAAAAAGGCTGAAAATCCAACTGGCCTGAAGGTAGTAAATTATCTTAATTCACTGTTCAAATCTGTTACAGATCGAACTCCTTGTTCCACTCTTTAGCCTCTTCTCACTAACGCACTTGACTAGTCTTAAAAAATAAACTTTTTCTTAAAAAAGCTGAAAACCCTGTTGACAAGTTTCTAATGAAATTTGCTCCAAGATAAATGTGAGAAACATATGTATCCAATATGATTTTCATGTTAATACAATAAATTGCTTCTTGAGTAAAGAAGCATCCTTATTTTGCTTGTCACTGTCCATCTAACTCCTAGTACACAAAATGGGCAATGCAAATCATACAGGGTCCTTATGAATTAAGCACAAATAAACCACTCTCTCAAGAGTAGTTTTACAATTTCATTGTAATAGAAATCAAGGTAATGATTTATATTACAAGGTTCTAAAGAAGAAACAGGTTTTTAACATTTCTGAAATATCTAAAGAGCTAAATGTATTTGCTTTTCAGTTATCCTGTGGTCATTCCACCCATCCCTCAACTTCTCAAGCTAATTCTCTCTTACGCCTCTCCTCTTCACCTGTCTACTTTCTGTCTACCTGGCTATGTATGGAGAATGTCCACAGAGATTAAGAGAAGCTAGAATGCTAACAGTGCCCAGCAAATCTGCTATTTTGTGGAGATAATGACTATTCTGCCAGGTGTGATGGCACACATCTGTAGTCCTATCTCTAAGGGAGGCTAAGATAGATCACTTGAGCCCAGGAATTCAAAACCAAATGTCTCTGAAAGAAAATAATACTAAAAAGACTATTCTTTTATTTATAACCAGTAATGCAGCAAATAAACGCTATCCCAAGCGAATATTATATGAGAACTTAATAAGAACTTTATAAACCATCTTGGGGGAGTAGAAAAATTGCTATGATAATAAAGGATAAACAGTTATCAATTTAATAAAGGTTTGCTTGGCAATGTTTTTAAGTTAACAAAGGAAGGAATTAAAAGCATATCAGTAATGTCTACTTGAAGTATACATATTACTATATATGTGAGGCTCGACAACAGAGATGAATATTCACATACATTTCTTACACATAGGTATTAAGAGTGAAAGACACAGAATAAAGTGATTCCTTTTATGAGCAAGTTTTTTTGTTGTTTTCTTTTCTTTTTTAAAATAATTTGCTACTTGCTTCTGTCCATTCCCACCACCCTTAACATTAAGGAAAGGTGCAAGAAACAGTTGCAAGCACCTCTAGCATAAAGGTAGAAAATGGAAAAACCTTCCCGTTTCTAACTGATTCAACCACCACACAGTGGCTCCTCAATAATTAAATAAATGAAAACACACTGCTGCCTTCATGTATTTTTGACTAATGAATTCCACCTAATAACTGCAGCAAGGAAGGAACATGATACGAAAGTCACTTCCTAGAAGTATGTGAAATGTTTACTAAGTCCAATTCCTTGTGAAATGCAGGATTTCAGGGATTAACATTCCAAGAAAACTTTCTAAAACCTCTTTAACCTTCGGTCTACCTGTAGCTCCCAAACCTGGCTGTGCAGTACAACTCCCAGTAAAGCTTTTAAAAGCTGCTTACACAGCCTTTCAAAAGAATGAAGCAACTCTTCAAAGAAGGGGTATGAAAAGAACTCCAAGATACAGTGTAAAGCCAGGTGCAGTACAGTTTGCATAATATGCCTTCCCTGCACACACATTTGTAAATGCACGGCAGATGCCTTGAAGAAATTGGTAGCAGCAGTTGCTTCTGGGAAAGAAAACTGAGTGGATGCAGAATGGAGGAGAACTGCTCTTCACTGTATAACCTTCTATATACCTTCTGAAATTTGCACTGTGCATTATTCTAAAAAAGAAAAACACATTCTTGAACCCCATCTTTATCTGCTGGGAAAAGTTAATGGGTGTGGCTCAATAATCCGTATTCTTAACAAGATCCCCAGGTGATTCTTTTGCAGCAAGCTCAGCAGAGAAATGGCACTGGGGGACTAGGACTACTGATGTAAAACCCTAGCATAAAGGTTAGCATAACACCTAACTCACAGTCACTTCCTATGAAAACTGTTACTCCAATTAGAATATAAACTCCTTAAAGACTTGGGTAATATTTAATAATTCAGAATTTCCTATTCCCCACAGATCTACCTACAGCTGATTACAGAGCAGATCTTCATAAAATATTTACCAATTGACACAAAGCAGGAATGCCAAGTACATCAGGAAGGCATCAGTTTGAGCTACTATCTTGAAGCCTGTTTAAAGATAAATTTTGTTTCCTCATCTCACTAGGGTCTGAGAAAGAAAAGTAAATAAATACAAACTTTGAGAATACAAAGGGATAGAATATGAATGTGAGGGAAAATATAGAACTGATGAAATTTTTTCCCCAAGATCTTATTCTGAAATGGTCATATTTCTCGTCAATGAAAAAGAATGCAGTATTCTTGACTGTTTAGGTTCAGTTATAAATATAATCTTGTTGTACAAATGTATATATTATGCCCATTTACTTTGTTTTCCTCTCATGTGACCCCTAAGTGTCCCTATCTTAACTTGATTTTCCAAACAGGGTGTCTATTAAAAATAAAAGGATAAATGGGCAGTGCCTGTGGCTCAAAAGGAGTAGGGCGCCAGCCCCATATGCTGGAGGTGGCAGGTTCAAACCCAGCCCCAGCCAAAAACTGAACAAAAAAAAAAGATGAATCAATATTTGTCATGAACTTTCCAACCCATACAAGACAGCAATGCTATTTTTTTGTTTGGTTGGTTTTTGTTTTTGAGACTAGTCTCATTTTGTCACTCTCAGTAGAGTGCCAAGGCATCATCCTAGCTCACAGTAACCTCAAATTTCTGGGCTCATGCAATCCTCTTGCCTCAGCCTCCCTAGTAGCTGGGACTACAGGCACCTGTCACAATGCCTGGCTGTTTTTTAGAGACAGGGTCTTGCTCTTGCTCAGGCAGGTCTCAAACTCCTGAGAGCTCAAACAATCCACCCTCCTGGGCCTCCCAGAGTGCTCCAGCAATGGTATATTGAACAAAAAAAAGAAGAAATGGTCTATCCATTTGACAATTTTATTTCCCATTGTGAGCACAAGAAGGAAAGCTGTATTTTCTAGGGTCTAATGACACCTACAGATGATTTAATATATACAGGGATAAGAGATCACAACCTGGGATAAAAGATAGCAGCAAGTTATATATCCAGAGTACTTAAGGAAGAGTCAGGGAGGCGCCTATGGCTCAAAGGAGTAGGGCACCGGCCCCGTATGTCAGAGGTGGCGGGTTCAAACCCAGCCCAGGCCAAAAAACTGCAAAAAAAAAAATAAGGAAGAGTCAACTACAGGGAGAGTCAACTAAAGCAGATGAAGAAGATCCCAGTTTTCCCACGAACATTCTCATCTTATAGTCTTCAGGGTCTGCATCTGAGAGGAAAGGCCATGCCAAGCCAACCCAACAGAAAGGATTCATATTAAAGATCTCCTGTCACGACAGAAACTAAGGTGTCATTCTAATGGGGACTTAATATCCTTAGGATGCTTCTTCACCCCAGATGAAGGATCCCTCACTAGTAAAATAGGTAGTACTAAGTCATCCAGAAAAAGCCAACAACAAGCACTAGACCATCCTATTTCAAAACATATAGGTCAGAGTAATATATAAAGTATATAAGAATGTAAAGAAGGACTTTTTACCTAGTCATGTTGGAACCGTTCAAAGAATAATTGGTCATTATAGTTTCCTTAAGACCCATTTTGTAGTTGGTTTTTTTTTTTTTTTTTTTTTGCTTGTTTGTTTGTTTGAGACAGAGTCTCACTCTGTCACCCTGGGTAGAGTGTAGTGGCATCACAGCAACCTCAAACTCTTGGGCTCAAGTGAACCTCTTGCCTCAGCCTCCCAAGAAGCTGAGACCACAGCACCTAACACAATGCCCATCTAGTTTTCTATTTAGTAGAGCTCAGTCTTACTCATACTGAGCTCAAGTGATCCACCCGTCTTGGCCTCACAGAGTGCCCCTAGAATAACAGGCATGAACCACGGTGCCTGGCCTATTTTCTAATTCCCACTAGAGGTCAGATGATGTTTGACTGGGAAATACAAGAAAAATACAGGCAATCCTTGCTTTGCATGGTAGTGTAGGACCCTAAAAATAACTATGAAAGCCTAAATCATGCAAAGCAATTTGATAATCTATGCAGGAAATTATGATTGTTCTATGACCTTTAAAAATATTCATCAAAGCATTAAAAACACTCTTGCTGTCAGTTATATTGTATAAACAAAAAATAAAACTATTAATTCCTTAGTACACTGTAATTTAAACATTAAGCTATTTAGAGTGCCTTCACTAAGCACCTCTATAGCATCCCTAGAGTCTCTCAAATAGTGGCAGCCTCAACATTCCCACTGTTGATTATTTTATTACTCCATTTACGCTAGATTATATTTCACTTTCAGAGTTATCACTTTTTGTTTCTTTGCTGCACTTTAATCTTTACTGGCCAATTCATTCTTTCAATTATCCATTTTGGTAATAGGTTGCAGGGGTTTATTACTGGGAGGCAAAATACACTTTCCTGTCTATGTGTGAAGAACAGATGAATGCCTCTTATTTACACAGTGATTTCTCACCTGTATGCTGAAGAGCTGGCAGCAAAGTCTGTACTGTATGCACTCATGGGTAATACAGGGTGTCCATAAAGTTCATGTATAATTTTGCACATGAACTTTGGGGACATCCTGTATATCATGGTGTCTGAAATCAAGATCCTGGGGTACTAGTGTTATGGTTATTTAACTAAAACCGTGGTAACTGAAATCAGTGCACATTAGAACCATGCACAGCAAGGACTGCCTATATAGCATTCACTAAAACAGCACTTTCTAAACTGTGTTCCACAGGAGTCAAGGTTATTCACAAAAAGATTCCATAGCTCCTAAGACTGGGAGACATTGAGCTGAAATCAAATCACCTTTATTTACTCAAAGGACTTCTCAGAAAATTCAACAAGTTAATGAGCACTCTGAATTTCCATGGTGAGGATGTAGCTAGCGTAAGTGAAAAATACTGCATTAGACCTCAGGTCTCTCACTTTTTTCACAAAACACTTCACAGGCTATTATTTTCCACCTTGGAAAGTTGCTTTAGAAATTAATATTCAGATTCATCAGCTGTGAAAAGTCCGTTATAAATTTAATGTCTTTATATAGGTATAATTACAATTGTTACAATTTTGCTTTTTGTTTTGAGACAGTCTCACTTTGTTGCCCTGAGCAGAGGGCCATGGTGTCATAGCTCATGGCAATATCAAACTCTTGGGCTCAAGTGATTCTCTTGCCTCAGCCTCCTGAGTAGCTGTGACTTCAGCTGCCCACTAACAATGCCCAGCTATTTTTAGAGACAGGGTCTTAATCTAGCTCAGGCTGGTCTTGAACCCATTAGCTCAGGAGATGTGCCCACCTCAGCCTCCCAGAATGCTGGGATTACAGGTGTTAGCCACTGCTCCTAGCCTAACTGTTAAATGTTACAATTTAAATTTGCAAAATTAAAACATTTTTAATGTTTCACAACATTACATTCATATGAGAAGGATCCCTGGAAAAAGATGATAAGGTGAGACAGAACGAGAGGCCACCAAAGCAGGTACCTAAAGGGTATATATCCTTTGGGGACATCTGGAGAACCATACAGAAGAGGCTTCAGAGTGGTCCTACCCAAGGGAAGTGGGAGCTAAGTATTTATCTATTATCTCTGACAATGGTTGAGTGCTGTTCCAGAGGCATTAGCTCCCCAGCATATACAGGCTGCTTACAAGCTGCTAAGCTCCCATAGCAAAAGAAAGCCCTCAGGCCAGGTATCAGGCACTTTCAAGCAAGAAGTATTCCAGGTATAGAGACAGAGACCGAAACAGAGAAATCCAGGGGATATGGGTAGGGCTCCGACAGTGCCTACTACATATGTAAAATTCTGGTCTAGCCAAACTTGTACGCGTGCACACTTAACCTGCCCATTCCTTGTACATGCAGGCTCATCTGCCTATTCACTGTCTTCTCTATCCTTCTCCCTGTATCCTAGCATCCTCTCTGGGATAAACTCTGAACAAGAATATACATTAAAAAGTATAAGTTATTATTTATTATACTTATTTTTATACTCATTTATAGGTAAACAGGCATAGATTAATAATACCTAAGCAATATTTGATACTTAATTCCTGTACGAAAACTAAAGACAAAATTGTCCAACTTGACAAAAAAGTCCACAGTTGATTTGTATAGGAGGATCTGTAAATCTCAGGAATTCTCTGAAGGGAAAAATAATCTTTCCTAGCAACTTCCTATATGTCAGTTCCAAAGACATAAATCTAAGGGCAATTATCTTCCCATCAATTATTTTAAGGACAACTATTTTCCCACCACTGAGGGCAGTCTCAGTCTAGGCTGAGCTATGTATGGTTAAGTCTGGCTACCTTGAATCTCTTGTGAAACTGGACTATTACGCAAAAGACCAAAATGTGAAACAGGTGGAAAAAGAACAATAGTCTTTAAGACAAAAGGGATTAAAGTGTCTAGGCCATTTTAAGAAAAGTTCCCACAGGCTCGGCGCCTGTGGCTCAAGTGGCTAAGGCGCCAGCCACATACACCTGAGCTGGCGGGTTCAAACCTAGCCCAGGCCCGCCAAACAACAATGAATGGCTGCAACCAAAAAATAGCTGGGTGTTGTGGCAGGTGCCTGTAGTCCCAGCTACTTGGGAGGCGGAGGCAGGAGAACCGCTTGAGCCCAGAAGTTGGAGGTTGCTGTGAGCTGTGATGCCATAGCACTCTGCCCAGGGTGACAGCTTAAGGCTCTGTCTAAAAAAAAGAAAGAAAGTTCCACAGAGAAAGTAGCACTTCAGGAACTATTTAAAAATGAAGGAGGAAATCATGACAATGACCAGGGAATTTCCAGAGAAGTTTTCCTTATGAGGGCAAGTGTTCCACTAAATTACACTGAAGTATGGAGGGAAGGGGTGATGGAGGCAGGGTACAGAAGAAGGTGTGGAGGGGGTGGTTTTAAAAATAAGGAGGAAGAGCAGCACCTGTGGCTCAAGGAGTGGAGCACCAACCCCATATACCAGGGGTGACAGGTTCAAGCCCAGCCTCGGCCAAAACAGCAAAAAATAAAAAAAAAAATTAAAAAAAAAAGAATAAGGAGGAAAAACAATAGGCTAGGCTTAGCCAGAAGAGATTAGGTCAGGAAGAGATACCTAGAAGGCAATATATACCGCCATGGGAGAGGTGTACACAGGGAAGAGAAATGTTTAAAAGCAGAGGTACATGTCCTGATACTAGTTTACTGGTATAACATGCCATAAACTTGTACATGGATAAAATACACACTTGATACCAATTTCATCAAGAGATAAACTTTGTACTGTAAAACAAACCAAAAATGCTGATTACTGGCTCAGCCATTCATTCATTCAAAGCAGTATCAGAACAATCAAACTTCAGCAATGATAAAAATCAACAAATCAAATATCTATACTTTTAAAGAAAACGAAACAGTTTGGATAGCATTTTTTATTTTAATTGTTGGGGATTGAGGGTACAAAAAACCAGGTTACATTGATTGCATTTGTTAGGTAAAGTCCCTCTTACAATCGTGTCTTGCCTGGATAGCATTTTATTATTTATTTATTTTTATTCTACACAAAGAGGAGAGGGGAAGGAAGGGAAGGATGAATAGCATTTTAACTGATCCAGTAAGTAACAAATTAGGGATACAGATATCCTTGAAGCAGAGTCTTTCTGGTCAATTTCCATCAACCGCTTCAGAAACTTTCTGTGATGACCACACAGGAGCTCTCTCCCTCAAAGACTGGGTCTGTGAGTTTATGGGTTTTCTCTGTGAACTTCCAGAGCACCTCACCTGTCACACATGCTACAATGCAGACATGCAGTTAGTCCTTCTTACTTGGGGTATAAACTATATGCAGATTTCAAGAATTTTAGTCTTTGTACTTAATTTAACTTTAACAAGTCTGATTCATTTTTCCTATTTTAGTATTTTTTAAAAGGCTCTGTGTCCCTGATTCTTTGAGTCACTTGTCACTTTCCTTTTTGTGCTAGCCTGTCCTTCTGTCTTTATTTTCTGTATATCAAAGGATCAACATTTTCATTAGATCCCATCATCACTGAGAGAGCACAGTCCCTTCTGTTTGGCTCACAGACATCTTTCCTCATACCTGCTTTTTCAACCATCCAAATGCCCAGAAGTCAGTGCTAGACTCCACTCCCCTAATTTTCTGTTGTTTGCTTTGCCTTTGTCTGCATCCAGCTGTAGTGTAAGAGGTCAGATCTTTCCATCTGAACTTGCTTTCTCAGTTTTCTTATTCCTTGAACCCCATATTGGAATTGATCATCCTCTTAAAGCTCAAGAGTCTCACACCTCTTTCCTTGTGTGTGATCACCTCTTGGGGTGCCCACCTCTTCAGGAGTATTACCACCTCAGCCTCTGGGAAATCTATATACCGATGCTCCTCAGCTTACAATCGGATTACCTTCTGACAAGCCTGTTGTAAAATTGAAAAATTCTAAATTCATAAATCTGGGCTGTACTGCACTTTTGCCAGTCTGCAGGATATTTTATTTTTCAGCCTCCTCCACGTCCCCAGCTCTGACACATGAGAGGTTCTTTCGAGGATAGAACTAAAGAAGACCATGGTAAAAGCTTCTTAAGACTTTAAGATCAAGTGATGTTAGGACATAGTTAACTTTTCTTGCCGTTTCATCCCTTCTCCATGAATTTAATGGTATTTTAATTTCATCTACTGCTATCATTTTTCAAGCTTTCCTTGGCCACCATCATAGTTTCTGCCATACCATGTAACACTTTCATATTTAATGTTTAAAACAACTTTAGATGGATTTAATTTTTTTAATTTAGTTTTACCATAAACAGAGGTATCTGTTAAATTATGTCTGTGATGCTCATGATACATTTTAATATGTATAAAAGACATATTTATTTAAATAGAGAATCTTTATTATCTAAAATGTATACCTATAAGACTGTCAGGAGGGTAATGATGATAGAATAACAGACACGTGGAAAGGGTACATGTTTTTTAACGGAAATAAACAAAGGATTGAGGAATTTAACCAAATGAGAATGGCTGTACAAAGCAGGAGTCTCAGCAGAATCTCTCATTGGCAGGACAACCTTCTTTGGCTTTCATATACCTAAAAAAGGTGCCTTGTTGCTAATAATAATGTTGACTGAGATCTAGATGCCATCAAGTTCAGCTGTTCTCGTGGTGATGAAGGTGCTGGGGTCCTGTTGATTCCTCATTTTAATGGTGACCTAGACTGCCTAACAGGTGTGAACAACTGCACACAACCTCAGGACATTCTTCAGTATTTATGGCAAGATTGAGGAACATTGACTTCTCAGGTATCTCAGACGCATAATTCTATACTTTAGTAGACCTTGAATTAGATCAATGAAAAGTAAGGAGTTTTGTACATCCCCACTGGAAAGAAGTGGTTCTTAAATGGCTCAAAGTAACATACAGGGTGGCAATAAAGTTCGTGTGCAATTTTAAATTACACACTATTTTAAACTGCACATGAATTTTATGGCCACACTGTATATTCATGAAATAAATAGTATTTTTCCCTTTAGAATTTTCATTCTAGTAATTGTTTTTATTCTAGTAAATACTAGAATACCCGAAAGGAAAACCTATAGATCAGAGTTTCTCAACGGCAGCACTACTGACGTTTTAGAATAGATACTGCTTTCTTGTGGGCCCTGTCCAGTGCCGGATATTCAGCAGCACTTCTGCCCGCCACATACCACATGCCAGTAGCAACCCCTTCCTGCCCTCAAATCAAAAATATCTCTAGACATTGTAGAGTTTCCCTGGGGTCCAAAGTCCCATCTAGTTGAGAACCACTGCTATGTATTAAGTTGATGTAGCAACTAATCACAATGCTGGACCTTATTTAGATCTTGATTCAAACACATAGTGAACCAAATCAAAGACTTTTATGAGATAATTGGAAATTTGAACATTGGATATTTGATGACATTAAGGAATTTTTAACAATAATATTTTTAGTTGTAATAAAGGTCAGTTTTTAACAGAGAGTATTTAAATATCCAACAAAAAAACAAGTAGTTAACGCTATCTTCCCATGAAGCTATCCTTCACAGAAGCTAATGATAAGCTACACTTAAAAAGATGTTACAGGTGGGCGACGCCTATGGCTCAAAGGAGTAGGGCACCGGCCCCATATACGGGAGGTGGCAGGTTCAAACCCAAACCCCGGCCAAAAACTGCAAAAAAAAAAAAAAAAAAAGATGTTACAGGAGTCCCTTCTTATCTGTGATTTCACATTTCAGTTACCAGCAGTCAGCCAAGATCCAAAAACATTTAATGGCAAATTCCAAAAATAAACAATTCTTAAGTTTTAAATTGCATGCTGTTCTGAGTAGCATGATAAAAATCTCATGCTGTCCCACTGCATCCTGCCCTGGATGTAAATCATCTGAATCATCCCTTTCTCCAATGTATCTAAACCGTGTACACAACCTACCTGTTGGTCACTTAGTAGCCATCTCAGTTGTAAGACCAAATGAGGTTATTTTGCTTCATACTGGCCCCAAAGAGAAAGAGCATTCATAGCAGCATGATGCTAGCAATTTGGATATACCAAAGAGAAGCCATAAAGTGTTTCTCCTTTAAGTGAAAGGTAAAAGCTCTCAACTTAAGAAAAATAACAGAACAGTGAGGTTGCTAAGATCAATGGTTAGAATAAATCTCCTACCTATAAAATTGTAAAGAAAGAAAAAGAAATCTGTACTAGTTTTATGGTACCTTGAACTTCAAGCTACCACCACCATGTATAACTTTTATTATAGTCGGTTATAACTGTTCTATTATTAGTTATTGTTGTTAATCTCTTACTGTACCACATTTATAAACTAAACTTTATGACAGGTATATGTATATAGGAAAAAACATAGTATATATAAGGTTTGGTACTATCTGTGGCTTCAGTATCCACTGGCTATCTTAGAGCATATCTCCCATAGATATGTTCCTACTATATATGCATATTAATAGATCTAAGGATAGGGTTCTTTCCACAGATGACAAGGAGACAAAATTCAGACAAAATTCAACATCCATTCACAATAAAAATACTTTTAAAAAAAGGGAACCGAGGAGTACTTTTGGGGGGGGCGGGGCTGGAAGGACAGAGTCTCACTTTGTCACCCTTTGTAGAGTGTTGTGAAATCATAGCTCATAGCAACCTCTTGGGCTCAAGCAATTCTCTTACCTCAGCCTCCCAAGTAGCTGGGACTACAGGAGCCCGCCACAATGCCTGGCTATTTTAAGAGACGGGGTCTCCCTCTTGCTCAAGCTGGTCTTGAACTCCTGAGTTTAGGCAATCCACCTACCTTGGCCTCCTAGGATTACAGGCATGAGCCACTGCACCCGGCCAAGGAGTACTTTCTTAATACGATAAATATGATAAATTAGTCTTAAAGCTAATATCTTCTTTAATGAGTGAATGCTCATTAGAGGCCATTTCCACTAAGATCAGAAACAAAGCAAGCATATCCACTATGTGCCACTATTTAACACTGTAGTAGTATAAGCCTGTGCAATTATATAAGAGAAATCAATTAGAAGTGTAAGAATGGGTAAAGAAGTAATAAGAGTATTTCTATTTGCATATGATAGAAACCTCTAGGGAACTGATGATACAACTAATTCAACAAGTAAGGTAACAGGATAATAAAGCAACATCAAAAAAATCAATAGTCTTCATATACACAAACAATAACCAATACCAAACAAATGGTAGAGAAAAATACTATTTATGATCATACCAAAGGATGGATGCAGTAAGTGCATGCCTGCCATCCCAGCTACTAGGGAGGCTGAGAGCAGAGGATCCCTTGAGCCCAGGAGTTTTAGACTAGCCTGGGCAACATAGAGAGACCCTGTCTTTAAAAAACAAACATCCATCTTACTTATTCCAAGTTCAAAAAAAATTTTAATAAAATTTTTAATAAAAATAAAAGAAAAAACTACAAGAATAAATTTCAAACAAACCTGAAAGCCAAAAAGCAGATGTAAATAAATATAAAAATGTCACTTCCCATAAATTTAATATAATCCCAATAAAAATACCAACATGCCTTTTAATGATTTTAGACAAGTTGATGCTAATGTTCATACAGAAAAATAAATCTGCAGGAATAGCCAGAAAAACACTGAAAACAAATACTTAACTATAAGGATGGGATTAGCCTTAACAAACTTGAAAACATACTAAAAAATCCTCTATAATTAGAACAAGTGGTGCTGGTACATTAATGGACAAACAAATCAGTAGAATAGAATGGAAAATGCAGAAACAGATCTAAATATATATGAAATTTTTAGCCTATTATACATATATGCACAAATGTACATATATATATATATAAACACACACACATATACTATACAGTTTTGGCATCTCAAAAGTCTCTGAGGAAATATGGATATTTTAATAAGTAGTACTGGGACAACTTGTTAGGCATTTTTTAAAAAATTCTATTCCTATTTCACACTGCATACAAGAATAAGACCCAAATGGGTTACGGATCAAAACTTTAAAAATAAAAAAATTAGTAAAAATCTTCTTCATCTTAAGAGCAGAGATTGCTCAAATATGATTCAAAATCCAGAGCCAAAAAAAGTAAAGAATATTTATTTATTCACCATAAACAAACCAAAGGACAACTAAAAACTGGGAGAGAATACACATATGCCAAAAAGGGCTAATATCCCTCATATGTAAAAAGTTCTTAAAAATTGAGGGATAAAGGACCAAAAGCTTGAATCAGTTTAAAAAAAAAAAAAAAAAGTAGCAATCTCAAAAGAAACAAAGAAAATGGTCCTAAAACAAGAAAAAAAATGAAATGTTCAAACTCATTTGTAATTAGAGAAACGCAGATTAAAACATGCATGACATTTTTCATTTAACAGATTAACAGAGATTAAAAACATGACTACACATTGTGATGACAAGGATGTGGAAAATGAGGCACTCTCATCATAGACTGCTGGTGGAAATGCAAATTTGAGACAGACATCTAGTAATTATAATGCAGCAATTTATGCATTTATCTTTTGACCAAGTAATCCTACTTGTAAGAATCTAACCCAGAGATATACCTCCAACGATATGAGAATATATATGTATAATGTTATTCATTACAGCATTGTTTGTACCTGCAAAATACTGTAAACAATTTAAGTGTCCATATGTAAGAGAATAACTATATCCACACAAAAGAATACTACACAACAGTGGAAAAAAAATAAGAAAGATCTCTACTAACTGACATGGGCATGATTTCTATTATATACTGTTAAGTAAAAAAAAATGCAAAAGAGTATTTATAATACGCTACCTTTGTATAAAGAAATTAAATACACAGGCATCTGCTCAAAACATCCCCCTCCAACACACACACAGAAATGATAAAACAGAAGCTAAGATTGATTACATCCAGAGGGTCAGTGGGAAAGAAGTGGAAAGAAGATAGAAATGGGAAGTTATAGGAGGGATAAAGAGGGAGTGACATTTCTAAGTATTATCTTTTCATATAACTGACTTCTTAGAACCACAGTAATATTTCACACACTTATAACCAACAGTTAAAACCAACCAGGAAATAGGAGGAATCCAAAATGCAATACAAACAGTAAATGAACCTGACTATATTATATTACTGATAAATGAAGTGGGGGGAGAAAAGAATTGACCCAAGTAACTTTGGAAAGCAAACTTTTTTTTGTTTGGGTTTTTTTTTGAGACAGATTCTCACTTTGTTGCCCTCAGTACAGTGCCATGGCATCACAGCTCACAGCAACCTCAAACTTTTGAGCTCAAGCAACTCTCCTATCTCAGCCTCCCAAGTAGCTGGGACTATAGGTGCCTACCACAACGCTCAGCTATTTTTTAGTTGCAGTTATCATTGTTGTTTAGCTGGCCCAGGCTGGGTTTGAACCCGCCAGCCTCAGTGTATGTGGTTGGCGCCCTACCCGCTGAGCTACAGGCACCACCTGGAAAGCAAAGTTTTTAACTAGATACTGTAAGCTACCTAAGCAAATTTTTCATAAGGGTATATAGACTGGCAATTCTATGACTACTTTCTGTATACCCCAGGATTGAACAAATAAATACGTTGTAGATAATGAAAGCTAGATTTCTCAATGTTGGACAAAAAAGTTATAAGTAAGGGAAGGAGAAGGCTAAAATGAACCTTGTGGTATTGGATTAGAATCAAAGTTATTATGAAAATGTACTATTTTTAACATACAGAGCAGATAAAGAAACAAATACAGATGTATGTGCATGTGTGTGATTCATATATTTATCTGTCTACCAAGAAAACCTAGAAGCATTGAGCCCACCTAATCCCAGACCTTGGTTTTTTGGGGAGTTTTTTTGTTTGTTTGTTTTTTGACAGAGTCTCATTCTGTTGCCCAGGCTAGAGAACAGTGGCATCATCATAGCTCACTGCAATCTGAAACTCCTGAGCTCAAGCAGTCCTCCTGCCTCAGCCTCCCAAGTAGTTGAGACTACACATATGTGCCCTATCCCGGCTAGTTCTTTTGTACTTTGTAGAAAGGAGGTCTTGCTCTTGGGCAGGCTGGTCTTGAACTCCTGGCCTCAAGCAATCCTCTAGCCTGAGCTTCACAAAGTGCTAGGATAAGTGACTGAGCTTCCCAAAGTGCTGGGATGGGTGACTCATCACGCCCGACCCTACCTTGGTTTCCAAACACTATTCTCCAAAAAAAGAAAGCAGGACTCACACAAATACACACAAAAATCATACAACTTTCCTTTAATTCACATTATGATTAACAAGAAAAAAATTAACAAGTAATATTTTTATTAATGGAAAATGCAACTTCTAAAAAGAACCAAAAACTTGATAGCAAATGTAAGATCAGCACTAGCCAACTGTTCCAAAACTATGTAAATTATCTTGGAATTTACATTGCTTAAAGCAACCAAGACTCACTTTATAATAAAATGCTTCTATACCTATTCTATTCCTACTCATGAGCTTCCACCTCAAATCATAAAAAATAAAAGCATCCCTCCCCTTGGATAAGCAGAAAACTCAATTTCATACCTAAAAATACAGGATATAAGAGTACACTAAGCAGAAATCTGTCCAAAACTCAAGCTTTAAAAAAACCTTGATAAGAAAACTTATGTCCCATAATTCTAAGCAGCCTGAAATAAGCTTCCCACATCACAACATACTTTGTTCAATAGCCAAAACTGAGTATAAATGTACAAAACTTTTATAAGTGAAACACATAAATACTAATATTCTCCTATGATAAGCTGTTGCATCAAAATAAGAAATGAAGTTCAATAAAGGTTTTTTTCTTATGAAAAGATACATCTTCACCTACTAAGTTTATATTAATAACACTAATAGAGCTGCTCATGAGAAATTGTATACAAAACAAAATTTTTAAATAATTCCAATCCCTAACCATTAAAAAAAATCAAATATACTTTAATAAGAAATCCGTTTATAAGGAACACAGTTATATTACAAAACTTATTAAGTAAATCTTTTATTCACACTGTCACTAAAACAGTTATAATTGTTCCCATATTTACACTAAAGAAAATAATAACAAAAAAATAAGATGTTTATGAGCATGTCTCTATGGAACCCTGTCACCTCTGTTCCATCTACAGACTCCCAACACAAGGACAGACAAATGGAATCTACCCCTTTTCCTGAGACTGGCTGTAGTTAAGAACAAAGAAAAGACTGCATACCACCCACCAGTTGACAACTAGTTGATCCTTGGAATTTACTACCTGAGTTCAAATACAAGCTCTCTCACCATCCAGCTTTTGGATCCTGGGGAAGTTACAGAAAACGCTACCCTCAGATACCTCATCTGTAAAATATGGATGATAATAATAGCATCTGTAAGACAAGGTGACTGTGAGGATTCGATGCGTTAATAAATACCTAATATAATTAAGAGCAATGCCTAGCACTGGGCAAAACATTAGATAAATGTTCAGGTGACTTGCTGGGGGCTCTCTCTGTAGAGCAAGTACCTGCAAAATTCCTGTCCAAAGCATTATTCTAGATAAAATTTCTCTATCCCCATGAACTGAACTAAGCTCTTCCTTCATTAAGGCTTCAGGAACAGAAATTAATGCAAGACATTTCTAAATTACCCAAACTGACTAGAACATTTAAAATCCTCTGTCTTCTGGATTATTACAATAGCCTTCTTACTGGTCTCTGCCATTCTATCTTTGTCTTCCTCCAGACTATTTCCACAAAGCAGACAGAACAATCTTTTTAAATGTTACATCACTCATCAACTTGTTTACTCCTCCACTGAATGCAAGCCTCTTCTCAGAGTAAAATCCAAAATACTAACCCTGGCCCACAGATCCAACAACAACCTGGTCTGCTTTAAAACACATCGGTGTTCTTGCCTTTCCTAAAACATGACAAGCATGGTCTAGTCTTAGGATGCAGTACTTATTTTCTCTTTAGCCTATTCCTAGACAGCCTTGGGCTCAAATGTCTCCTTGAGGCCTTCCAGGATCACACCATATGAAAGCAGCATTCCCACCAGTCCTATCACCCTCTCTCCCCCTAACTCAATGTTTATTCACAGCACTTATCATTCATCATATAGTTGTTTACTTTTCTTCCCTTGCTTGAATATGTTATGAGAGAGCAAGAACTTTGTTCATTACTATATTCTCCATAGCAAGAATAGTACCTGGTATACTACAAACTCTCGACCAAAGTCAGTATCATACTTAATGATAAAACACAGCGCCTGTGGCTCAGTGAGTATGTCTTATATACCGAGGGTGGCAGGTTCCAATCCGCCCCGGCCAAAGTGCAACAAAAAATAGCCGGGCGTTGTGGCAGGCGCCTGTAGTCCCAGCTACTCCGGAGGCTGAAGCAAGAGAATCACCTAAGCCCCAAGAGCTGGAGGTTGCTGTGAGCTGTGACACCACAGCACTCTACCTGGGGTGACAAAGTGAGACTCTGTCTCTTAAAAAAAAAAAAAAACACACACAAGAGGCAATCCCATTCCAGTTAGAAACAAGAAACAGAATTATAAAATACTACATATCAGTTGCCAAATGAGCAAATTTTTAATTTTTTAAATTTTCCATTTTAGTGAGTAAAGTATACTTCAAACATTAAAGTAAGTTAAAAAAAAAAAAAAAAAAAAACTCTTCAGTGCATCTGCAACTTGGCCAATCTTTACACCTGGACAAACTCATGCAACTACCACCTAAGATCACAATATAGAACCTCCACTTCAGAAACTCCCTCTCGGTTAACATGCCCAAAAAAGGTAAATACAATTCTGACTCCTATCCCCAATTATGCCTGTACTTGAACTTCACAGGAGTGGAATCAAACAGTACATACTCTTTTGTGTCTGGCTTCTTTCATTCAACTTTGTATCTGTGAGATTCAGTCAAGTTGTTATGTACATCAGTAATACATTCTTTTTTATTGTTGAGCAGTATTTCATTTTATGAATATACCAATTTATCCAATCTACTGTTGATGAAATTTAAGTTGTTCCATTTTGGGGACAAAATGAATAATGCCACCATAAACACTGCTGGGTACATTTTCCAGTGGAAATATTCATTTATAGACAGGCTCTTTTTGAGGAGAGGAGGTTAATAATATCTTAGACTGGTGAGGAGGCAGGGAATTAGAAAGTGGGTACTACTGATAAGCACATAAATTTGAAATAATCTTTCTAGAGGATAATCAGGCAACATGCACAAGAAACCTAAAAATGTCTGTATCCTTTGACCAATACCTCCCTGTAATTTCTTACTGAGTATTACACATGCCAGGTTCTAAGTGTTTTACATGTATTAACTGATTTGATTTATTCTAAGGAAATAATTAGAGATGCCCACAATGTCAATCATATCATTATTTGTAAATATTTTAAAAAGTAGTAAACAAGGTAAATAACTAATAGGGAAATGATTTTTTTTTAAAGACAGACCCTCAAGCTATTGCCCTGGGTAGAGAGCTGTGGCATCACAGCTCACAGCAACCTCCTGGGCTCAAGCGATTCTCCTGCCTCAGCCTCCCAGGTAGCTAGGACTATAGACACCCACCATAATGCCAGGCTGTTTTTTTTGGGGGGGGGCTTTGGTTGCAGCCAATTGTTGTTTGGCTGGCCCAAGCTGGATTCAAACCCGCCAGCTCAGGTGTATGTGGCTGGCCCCTTAGCCGCTTAAGCCACAGGCGCCAAGCCAGGGGAATGATTTTTAAATGTACTGTACTTCTGTGGAACTAAATACTATCCAATCACTAAAAATGTTTTCAAAGAACATTAAGAATACAGGAAAAAGTATACATTAATGAGGCCTGGGTGTGGTGACTAACACCTGCACTCCTACCACTCTGAGAGGCGGAGGTAGGAAGACTACTTGAGCTCAGGAGTTAAGAGCATGAGTGAGACCCAGTCTCTTCTAAAACTAGCCCGGAGTTGTGACAGGTGCCTGTAGTCTTAGCTACTGAGCCAAGACGATCACTCGCACACAAGAGTTTGAGGTTGCAGTGAGCTGTGATGACTCCACTGTGCTCCAGCAAGGGCAACAAAGTAAGCCTGTCTCCAAAAAAAAAAGTATACATTAATGAAAAAAGTTAGGTAACAGAATGCATAAAACAAACCCTCCCTGTTTTTTTTTTTTTTTTTTTTTTTTTTTGAGACAGTCTATTTTGTGGCCCTGGATAGAGTGCTGTGGCATTACAGCTCCCAACAACCTCAAACTCTTGGCTCAAATGATACTCTTGCCTCAACCTCCTGAGTAGCTGGTGCTACAGATACCAGCAACAATGCCTGGCTATTTTTAGAGACAGGGTCTCACTGTAGCTCAGGCTGGTTTCCAACTCCTGAGCTCAGGCAATCCACTCGCCTCAGCCTCCCACAGTGCTAGGACTACAAGTGTGAGCCACCATGTCTGGCCTAAACTCCTGTATATCCATTTTAAAAAACAGGAGTTTAGGCCTGGCATGGTGGCTCACACCTGTAATCCTAGCACTCTAGAAGGCTGAGGCGGGTAGATTTCCCGAGCTCACAGTTTTGAGATCAGCCTGAGCCAGAGCAAGACCTTGTCTCTAAAAATAGCCAGGCATTGTGGCAGGTGTTCCTATAGTCCTAGCTACTTAGGAAGCTGAGACAGGAGAATCGCTTAAACCCAAGAGTTTGAGGTTGCTGTGAGCTATGATGCCACAGATCTCTACCGAGAGTGACAAAATGAGACTCTATCTCAAAAAAAAAAAAAAAAAGAAATACATATACACATACTTCAAATGTTAAGATAGTGGTATAGGGGTGACTTCTGGAAGACAGGGGCATTTTCACATTCTTTATACTTTCACGCATTTAGCAATTTTTCTATAATTTATTGTTTTTATCAACCAAAAAGAATATGTGATTAAAGACTCATAAACAAAGGTGTTTACACTATAATGGGAAAACAACAGATACTCCAATACAAATTAGGGAAATAATGCAGTTTTGCATAGGATGATATTATGTAAAAGTACTACAGAAAGACATCTAGCCTGGAGATTGGGAGTGGAGCTATCAAGGAAAGATCTCCATTATCTTCCACTGAGAACTCAGAGCGGGCGAATTCCATGTATCGAGGTGGGAAGGAACCTTCCCTGGAAAATCCTATTAATTCCTGAGAACTCCATGTGTCTAGGTGGGAAGGAACCTTCCCAGGAAAATCCTATTAATTCCTTAACTCACTGCCCCTAGGGTATCAATTATACATTGTGACCCCACCTGGCAAGTGTTCTTTTTCTCCTCTCACTTGTAAAAAGGCTTAGCCAAACTAAGGGATGGGAATTCCAGAACACCCAGGATGCAGCCAAATTTAAGGGTTTCAGTCCTGGAAGAAGCTAGTTCCATCCACCCTGACACCTAACTGAAAAGTATAAAGGAAGGGCATTCATTCCTGTCAGAGAAAATTAGGGCAACATGTTTCAGATTTCCTTAAGGTGGGAACTCCAAGGAGAGTAAATTAAAATGTATATGATTTCCAGAGTCAAAAAGTCTCCTACTTGAATAAAGTATCAAGAAATTACCCAGGCAAAGGTAATTCTGTGTATCCATTCTCATATTCCCCCTTACTCCTCTGCAGATGGATCACCTCTGGAAACCAAAGAAAAGTCAACGAAGCACGGGGATTAAAGATACAATTTAGTCTGTTAGCGGCCAATTCTCTTGGAAGTAAATAATACCTGTTTAACAATTAATACATAAGGTGTGTTTTACTGTGTTCAAAAAAATAATCACTCATTTCATGATACAATAAACATCAGAGTAAAATATTCATTAAAGGGAAAACATACAGACCCCAAATTAGTAATACTTCATTAAGAGTTGAATTTACTATAAAGATAACTATTTTTATAGGGCAGAGCAGTATCACTAAATTTTCTAATTTTTGATATCTGAACATGTCATTAAAGAAGAAATGATGATCAAAAAGACCTTAGAGTCACTTCTACACATATGAAGTTACACGATTTTATGTGACAATGCAGGGACAGCATACTTGTTTTGGCCTTGCTCGCCCTCCTTCCTAGATGCCCTATTTCCTCCTCAACTGCTCCTATTTACAAATTTATACTTAAATGCATTGTAAAATCCTCCATAAAATACTTAAAGGCTTTTCATGGTTAGTGTTAGAATACCCAAATTAAGATAAATAAAATTCTAGTCTAAAATTTACTAACCTATCAAATCTCTACATTGCATAATGGGACAAATTTCTTATGCAGCTTAAAACGCCTCAACTCAATTTCATAAAATAGTTCTTTGAAAAAAATAAGCATTTACATAATCACCACAGATTCTGATTTTAGTCTAACTAGAACCTAAATTTTTGAATAATCTCTATTCTGGTTGCTTAGAATATGTTATGGGAACAGAGGATGTAGAAAATATAGAACTAGAAAAATTTGGTATCTTCAAATTTCACTTTTATATGTAATCAAAACATAGAATAACACCAGTTTATAGTAATAAAAAACAACTATGGGTAATTTATTCTTAATTACAAATGGCATATTACATATTCTTAATTACAAATGGTATATTGTAACAATATACCCAGATTCTGGTATCTGTGATACCAGACTGCTAAAATTTATACAAAATGAGGACACTGCCCTTATTTTAAAGTGATAATTTGTTCTACGTCGTTTTCTGTTGTCAGAATCGTCTAACCTGAAAACTGATTAAGTGAAACTAACTATACTTAAAAATTAAATAAAATTATACCTAGCACCAAACACTGAAAAGAACAGTCTTTTAAATGGTTTTCTCTCCCTGGACCAGTAGAGGGAGACTAAGACATCTGGCCTGGTCGTGTAATGTTTCTCTAAAATTGGGGAGGGGGGAAGCGGAGGCTGTATTTAAATGTCCTGCTGTCAATCAAAAGACACTTCCTACAATCACAGTCACCATATCTGCTATTACTCGTGAGCGTGCTGTCGCCAAGATACACCACCAAACGGGGCCCGGGAAACCTGCTTCACCTAAATGTGACCGCAGGCTTTGCCACAACACCCAAATAAGGACTTTGGGAGCCCAACCCCAACTAGTTTCTTTGTTTAAATGCCTGCGAATCCCTCCCACGCCGGAGTCAAGAGGCTGTGGCGCCGCCCTTTATTAGCCTCACACTTTGATTACAAAACACATGAGTCGGCGGCCTGGCTGCGGAGGCGGCCGGAGCTCTCCCAAACGTCAAACCCAGAGCGCAGCGGCGGCTGAATCAGAGGGCAACGTCCGCCGCCGCCGGCCAGCCCCGAAGCGCCCTCCCGGCCCACTCAAGTTCGCCGGCTCGGGGCACCACTGCCAGCCGCCCACAATCGCCGGCCCTCGGGCGACCGCAACTGTACTCTTTGTAAAGTTTGAGCCGCGGCGCCAGGGAAACACGGGGTTCTGGGGGAGAAGCTGTCCCTTTGGATCCCCGCCTCCCACTCCATCCGCCCCACCCCCGACAAGCAGGGGGTGTGTTGGGGGTGTGGGCCACGACCCTAGGCAACCTGCCGCCCGCCGGGGCCCAGGTTCCCAACTGCCCCCGGCACCTTTCAAGTCCCCAAGAGAGTGCTTCATCTGTTGCTCTGTTTACTCCGCGGAGCCCCACCGAGCTGGCTGGCGCGGTCGCCTCCCAGGCCCGTCGCCGCCCCCGTCCCACCGGCCCAGGAAGTTTGATAAAGACGGGGAAGGGGGCGCGACGGGGACCCGTGGCGGGGGGAGACGAGGAGCCGGAGCGAACCCGTCGCAGCCCGGAAGGAAGGCAGGCGGGGCGGCGGACCGGACGGAGCGGCGGGGCGGCCGGCCGGGCGGCGACTCCGGGCCAGAGCTACGGGCGCGGCGGGGCGGGGCGGGCGGCGGCCAGGCGAGGGGCTGCGGGCCGGGCCGGCGCTCCGCCCGCCGCCCCCGGCGCGCCCGGCCGGCCACATCCCCCCAGCCCGGGCTCCCCCTGCCAACTTCTCCGCCAGCCCCCTTTGTTCCTGTTTGTTGTGGCGACTCTTCGCCCGGGCCGGGCGAGCTCATCTGCTCCCCTCAGCAGTCCGCCCGGCGCTCGGCGAGCCCGGGTCCCCGCGCGCCCGGCTGCCCGGCCCGGGGGCTCCGCGCCAGGGCCCCCAAGGTGCTGGGCGCGGCGCGACGGCCGAGCCGAAGGGAGGCGCGGGCGGCCGACCGGCCGAGGGGCCGGCGGCGGTTGGTCGGTGGCCGCCGGTGGCGGGGCCGGAGGGGGTTTATTTACCTGCCGTGGAACCAGTCCTTGCATATATCGCACTCGATCATGAAGCGGTTCACGTCGTACGGCTGCCGGCACACACAGTATACTGGTGGGGGCGGCGGGGGCGCCGAGGCCCGGCCCGGAGCCGCCACAGACACGGCTGCCGCGGAGGCTCCAGCTGCTGCTCCCGCGGCCACCGCCGCCGCCGCTCCGGCCATCTTTAAAAAACACACACACGCTCGCTCGCAGCTCCGCTCTCCGACTGGAGCGAGCGCAGCCGCCAGCCAGCGCCGCCCCCTGCAGCAGCCGGAGCAGCAGCCGCGGCGGCGGCGCTTCAGTGCGCGCGCGCGCGCGGCGGCGGCGGCGGCGGCGGCGGCGGCGGCGGCGGCGGCGGGCGCAGGGGGAGGAAGCGGCGCGCGCGACGCGCGAGGCCGGGGGCCGGCGGCTTCCGGCGCTCGGCGCGGGGCCGTGCGTCCCGCGCACGTCCTCGTTTCCTGCGCGCTCCCTGCTCTCCTCAGCGGTCGTCAGGCGGAGCGACCCGCTGAAGGGCACGCGGGCCGAGGAGCTGGAGGATCCATAGAACACGCGCGGCGGGACCGGGCGCGCGGCTGCGGTCGGAGGAGGGCAGCGGGAGCGTGCGAAGAGCCGGCTCGGCTATTTGGGCATGAAAGCCCAGGCCGGGGGAAGTTTCTGCAGAGTGAAAAAGGACAGATGTTGCCTATGTGACCTGAGGAGGGAGAAGCAAGGAAGTTTCCGCCTGCCAGGGTAGTCACCTAGCGGCTGAGGGAGACTCTAAAAACCATTAGCAACCCCGCTCTGGGGACGGGAGATGCCTCCCAGCGACCTACGTGCGTCCTCGCCGAGATTATAGGCTGGGCCAGTTACTTCTTTACGAGGTGCAGGAATGTGCATCGGAATCCGCTCAAAGTTTGGAAAAAGTCCCACCTGAATTCCCACCAAGCGGCTAGGAAACCAAAGTGTTGATGAAACCACTGTTAGGTGGAGAGGCTTGTCTCTAAGCGGAATTCATTCATGTCTGCATGCTGATAGGGACCAACCTTGAAATGGGGTTGATGGAGAGAAGAATGGAGAAGGATCGGCGTGTTTATAAATAACAAGAATGAGCTGCGAATGCTTTTGATTCACAAGTTGAGAAGATAGGGGTGAAATTCTAAGTGACTTTTCCCTCGGAAGAGGGATACTATAAAAAGCGGATCGAAAGGTACTTGGTGCTTAATACACCATCAATAATAATTTTTGAATAAAGGATGAAGTTGAGAGCCAAATATAAGATAATAAAAACAACTAACAAATACAGAATATAAAAAAAAGTTTGCTTTGGAATCATATAACTACAGGAGTTGGAAGGGATGTTAAGGATTTGTGGCTGAACTAATGCAGGGATCTAGGGAAAGCCCCAATATTGGGTTGTAGAGGATAGAGGGTTGTCCATATCTCACCCACGCCCAGAGAAAAGCTATCTGTTTAATCTCCTTGCTACAGTTGAGGAAAGCTGGTAACTCTGCGGATGTCTCATAGATTACAGCACTGTTGGGCACACATATCAGAGGAAGAGAAAAATTGGAAATCATACCTGATCATCTGCTAAATGAATTTTTACTGGAGAAGAAGAAAAATTACTCTTAAATATTTAGAGGCATCATAGATTGGTGGAGTGGAAAGAGCCCAACTGCTTTATATAAACTGTGTGACCGGCTCAGCGGCTAAGGCTCCAGCCACATACACCTGAGGTGGCGGGTTCGAATCCAGCCCGGGCCTACCAAACAACAATGAAGGCTGCAACCAAAAAATAGCTGGGCGTTGTGGCTGGCGACTGTAATCCCAGCTACTTGGGAGGCGGAGGCAGAAGAATTGGCTTGAACCCAGGAGTTGGAGGTTGCTGTGAGCTGTGATGCCATAGCACTCTACCCAGGGCGACAGCTTGAGGCTCTGTCTCAAAAAAGAAAAGCTGTGTGACCTTGGGTGAGTCACTCCATTTCTCTTGAACTACATCTCTGAAGATCTGTTAAAAGAAAAATTATGGGTAATGATACCTTCCTTAATTACCTCAAAGAGGTTTTATAAAAAGCAAAGGAGATAATGAATTTTAAAATGTACTTTGTAAAAAAAAAAAAATAAAAAAAATAGCCAGGCTCTGTGGAGAGCGCCTGTAGTCCCATCTACCTGAGAGGGTGAGGCAAGAGTTTGATGTTGCTGTGAGATAAGATGCCATGGCACTCTATCAAGGGTGACCAAGTGAGACTCTGTCTCAAAAATTAAATGTACTTTGTAGAGGGTGTATTTGTCCTGTTAGAGTCTGGGTAAGGAGGGCATCCAAGCATGAATCTGACCTGATGTGGGGTTCTCTGGGGGCCATTTGACCTTGGGGAGATGTGAAGAGGGCAGCCAAGGGAGGAGGGGCAGCAGCAATGAAAGATTGGGTATATAAAGATCTAATCAAATAGGTACAGTCATGCATAATTTAACATCAGGGGTAGTTCTGGGAATTACATGATCAGGTGATTTCACTGTTGTGTGAGCACCACAGAATGAATTTATACAACCCTATATTATAGCCTACCACATACCTAGGCTCTATGGCAGGCGTCCCCAGACTTTTTAAACAGGGGGCCAATTGACTGTCCCTGAGACCATTGGAAGGCCGGACTATAGTTTAAAAAAAAAAAAAAAACTATGACCAAAATCCTATGCACATTGCACATATCTTATTTTGAAGTAAAAAAACAAAATGGGAACAAATACAATCACACCACTTCATGTGGCCCGCGGGCCGCAGTTTGAGGACCCCTGCTCTATGGTATAGCATGTTACTGTACTGAATACCATAGGCAGCTGTAACACAGGGATAAGTAGTTGTGTTATCTAAACATAGAAAAGGTATAGTCCCATGAAGGCCACGCTGAACAGTTTGATGAGAATACTTCAGATTGTATACGAAAGCAGCACATTGTACCCCTTGATTGCACTAATGTACACAGCTATGATTTAACAATAAAAATAAAGTGAAAATTCAATAAAAAAAGACAAAAAAAAAAAAAGAAACGGTATAGTCAAAATACAATCTTACAGGACTGCTACCAATGGTTCATCACGGACTGAAATATCATGTCATGACTATACTAGGGCTGTCTGGAAAGTATCCAGCCACACAATATGAAAAATAAGGTACATACATGGCTGAATACTTTCCGGACAGCCCTCATATATTAGGAAAAATGGGAGCCAGATTTCTCACTGTTGAGGGAGAGAGAAACAATAAGAAAGAGAAAACTAGAATGAACTATTTGATAGCTAACAATGGAGGTATCTATTATTGTTTGTAGAAATAGATACAAGTGTGTAACGTATGTATGTACCCTGTCCACCAAGAGGATCTGGAAGTAGTGACACCACAAAACAATGAGAGTATTTAGCCCAGATTCTGGCTTCTAAATTCCACTCTCCACTTCAGTTTTCTTCTTGGCAAAATCATTGATACCAACACTAGAGAAGAGAAAGTACAGCATGAGCCTCAAACCTGTAGCTTTACCAGAAAATAAGAAAATGCTCAAGGAATAATGAGGCATGTCAAAAGAAAAGAGACCAATTTGAGTTCCACTGCTCAAATCAGAGAAAAACTGAACTTCAAAATATATTTTAACCCACTGAATACTATAGATTAAATAAACATATAAATTGAAATTGTGATAAGGAGTGGAATACTGACATAGTTTCAAAGTACCTCCCTGAAAAATTCCTGTTAATTACAAAAGGAACTAGAGTAATTGTTTTTTTTGTTTTGGGGTTGTTGTTTTTTTTGCAGTTTTTGGCCGGGGCTGGGTTTGAACCCACCACCTCTGGCATATGGGGCCAGCATGCTACTCCTTTGAGCCACAGGTGCCACCCAGGAACTAGAGTAATTGTTTGGTGTTGAGAAGCCTAGAGGACACTATTAATCAAGTGATCATATGCCTTCAATAACGGACAAACCAAGATCACATGCCACCTGACAAGATCCCATGAGAAGAATGCTAGCATTACTTTCTGCCCAGTCTCCTTGAGTCCCAAGTTGGAAATGCAAATAGTTGTAAAAGTCCATGAAGAGATCAGTGAAGAATAAAAACTTCACAAGGCATACAAATCTGTGAAGAAAGATTAAAGAAATTGTAAACCCGAAGATTTGACCTTGAGAAGAAAGGAATGAAGGTTAGAAGTCTAGATAATGCTAAAATTTTACTGGCAAACTCCATATACCTAGTAATTAAACACACAGTTTGAATTTACAACATACTATTTCTGTGATAACTTATTAACACTTAAATTTTAGTTATCTCATTTTGACAGGGATTATAAGAATATATGCCTCGGACGGTGCCTATGACTCAGTGAGCAGGGCACGGGCCCCATATACCGAGGGTGGCAGGTTCAAACCCAGCCCTGGCCACACTACAACAAAAAAATAGCCAGATGTTGTGGCAGGCTCCTGTAGTCCCAGCTACTCAGGAGGATGAGGCAAGAGAATTGCCAAGCCCAGGAGTTGGAGGTTGCTGTGAGCTGTGACGGCTACAGCACTCTACCAAAGGTAACAAAGTGAGACTCTGTCTCTAAAAAGAACCAAAAACAACAACAACAAAGAGGATATATGCCTCACAGGATTTGGGTGCATTAAGATAATGTGCTGGGCTCAATTTTTAGCATACAAAATGCCATATACCTATTAATTATAATTATGAATAACTTGTGTTTTTGTTTTTGTTTTTTTAATTTTTTTTTTTTATTATAGATAAAAATATGCACCATAGATGTGGCCTGACCCATCACCCTCCCTCCACCCAAACCTCCCCCCTCCATTCCCCTTCCTTGGTCCTTTCCTCATAGTCTTGTGGTATAGTTGGGTTATAGCCTTCATGTGAAAGCTATAGTTTAGCTTCATAGTAGGGCTGAGTACATTGG